>JAFVLL020004373.1:0-42616 GCA_021397915.2 Tor tambroides | reverse complement strand
GGACTATTTCCTGAACTTGGAAGCTACAATGCCAGCTGTGCACAAAGGCTGTTTCTATAAAGTGGGGCAATTCCAACTTTGCAAGGACAGTCTGATGCTTCTGACTCACAGCCTGTAAGTACAGTTCTGCCACTGACTATTCAAACGCGAGCTTTGAGCAGTGTAGAGTAGTGCTTGTTGTTTGTCATTTCTCAGATCACAAATGCAGACATGGTAATGTTTACGCGGTGCGATGCAACGCGACGCTTAAAAAGACACTTTAAATCATTATAATCAGTAATTATGTCCCCACTGGATGCAACAAATGCCTCGTTTGTAATGGGTTGTATTGTTTTTGTGTGGCCGCGCTGTGAAACGCCATCACAATACGGTTTGGGGCATAAAATTTCCATCTCGTACTTGAGGTATTCGGCCAATCACAACGCACTGGATAGCTGGCCAACCAGACCACGCCTCGCTTCTCAGAATGATGAGCTTTGTAAAAATCGACGCGTTTCAGAAAGGCAGGGCTTAGAGGAGCAACAATAATGTACAGTATGTGGAAAATAATGTGTTTTTGAACTTTAAACCACATAAACATTGCATTAGACCAAATACACAAAATAATGTTCTTTTTAGCAACATCATATGACCCCTTTAAATAGACAATCTTGTAGCTTTATCTTTTACACTGGATTCACATTTTTGCTTCAAATCAAAGTTTGCAATGATTCACCCCATAGCTAGCTGGCTTGGTTAATGGCTTATAACTCCTAAACAAAGACTTTAAAAAAAAAATCTAAGGGAATAACAATAAGAAACTGCAGTAAACATAAAGCTACTTATGCTACAAACCAGTGCGTTCATGATAATGAATTAAAATAATATGATAAATACCTGTTGCAATATCAAGTAGCATAACAGACTGTCATTGTCCAGGTGCAACAATTGGAAGCCAGTGATACTGGAACCATTGCACATTCAAATTACCAATGGTAATCAGGGTAACACTTTATTTTAAGGTGTCTTTGTTACAGTGTTATCATACATTTAAGTAATATTAATTAATCACATGTACTTACAATATGGTTAGGGTTAGGATTAGGTTTTGGTTTAGGGTTACTTGCATGTAATTATGCATAATTTATTGTTATTATAATAGTAAGTACATGTAACGTGTAACAAGGACACCTTAAAATAACGTGTTACCCAAATCAGTAACTATGGTAACAAATGGAACCAGGATTAAACACAGGTGATAAAAACAAGACCTGACATTACCCCCTCAAAGGACCCTCAAAGATCATCCCCAGGAAGACAAGCTTTCATCTGCCCATTGAGTCCTGCATAATAGAAAGAACACAGGGACTCATCGGAATATAGTGTTCCATGTGAGCTAGATTTAAAAAACTCATGTGTATAGTCATCAATGGTGTGACCCTCCTGGGAAAAGGAGGATGATTCTGACTGCTGCTAGATCCATTTCATGGTTTGGTCTTCTGACACGGTTACTTGGAGGGCAAAGAGTGTTGAGCCGAGGATCTAATTGCAAAGCAGACTTTACTAAATTAAAACAAAAAAAACACCCTGGAACATGGATGCACAGGAAGAACCAAACCATTTATTGATGAGAACAGACAAAAAACTTAAGCAAACGGGAATACAACCCGAATTACGGAAATGTTGGGACGTTTTTTAAATTTGAATAAAATGAAAACTAAAAGACTTTCAGATCACATGAGCCAATATTCTATTCACAATAGAACATAGATAATATAACAAATGTTTAAACGGAGAAATTTTACACTTTTATCCACTAAATGAGCTCATTTCAAAATTTTGAAAAGATTCAGCTGGGAGAACATCTAGCAACTATTTAAGTTAATTGAAATCAGGTCTATAAAATAAAAGGGATGTCTTAGAGAGGCAGAGTCTCTCAGAAGTAAAGATGGGCAGAGGCTCTCCAATCTGTGAAAGAGTGTGTAAAAAGATTGTGCAATACTTTAAAAGCAACGTTCCTCAACATCACATTGGAAAGGATTTGCAAATCTCATCATCTACAGTGCATAACATCATCAAAAGTTTCAGAGAAACCGGAGAAGTCTCTGTGCGTAAGGGACAAGGCCAAAGACCTTTGTTGGATGCCCGTGGTCTTCGGGCCCTCAGACGACACTGCATCACTCATCGGCATGTTTCTGACATTACTAAATGGGCCCAGGAATACTTCCAGAAACCACTGTCGGTAAACACAATCCGCCGTACCATCTCCTGCTGCCAACTAAAGCTCTATCATGCAAAAAGGTAGCCATATGTGAACATGGTCCAGAACCTCCGTCGTGTCCTGTGGGCCAAGGCTCATTTAAAATGGTCTGTTTCAAAGTGGAAAAGTGTTCTATGGTCAGACGAGTCCAAATTTGACATTCTTGTTGGAAATCACGGACTCCGTGTCCTCTGGGCTAAAGAGGAGGGAGACCTTCCAGCGTGTTATCAGCGTTCAGTTCAAAAGCCAGCCTCTCTGATGGTATGGGGGTGCATAAATGCATATGGTATGGGCAGCTTGTTTTGGAAGGCACTATGAATGCTGAAAGGTATATAAAGGTTTTAGAGCAACATCTGCTCCCCTCCAGATGATGTGTATGTCAGCAGGACAATGCAAAACCACATACTGCAGCTATTACAACAGCATGGCTTCGTAGTAGAAGAGTCCGGGTGCTGAATTGGCCTGCCTGCAGTCCAGATCTTTCACCTGTAGAGAACATTTGGCGCATCATTAAAACGAAAAATACGTCAAAGATGACCACAAACTCTTCAGCAGCTGGAAACCTATATCAGGCTAGAATGGGACTAAATTCCAACACCAAAACTCCAGAAACTCATAACCTCGATGCCCAGACGTCTTCAAACTGTTTTGAAAAGAGGAGATGCTACACCATGGTAAACATGCCCCTGTCCCAACTAATTTGAGACCTGTAGCAGGCATCAAATTTGAAATGAGCTTATTTTGTGCTTGAAACTGTAAAATTTCTCATTTTAAACATTTGTTATGTTATCTATGTTCTATTGTGAATAAAATATTGGCTCATGTGATTTGAAAGTCTTTTAGTTTTCATTTCATTCAAATTTAAAAAAAACTTCCCAACATTTCTGGAATTTGGGTTGTATATCGACACATAGGCGGAATGAGGTAGAAAACAATGAACAGGTGGGACTAACTTACAAATCAATAACTATAGGAAAAAATGAAACCAGGATACTGGACTACTAGTACTAGAAACACATAAACAAGACATGACACTTACAGGTCCAGGAAGGGATAGATGCTGACTGTACACTCTGCAGAACACCTCTCTTTCCTCTCTCTCTCAGAAACAGCACATGTGACATGGACATGTCTGTAAATAACTCATTAAACCCTCATGCCATTAAATTGGATTTATTATTATACAAAAACTCTGTGTGGGTACAAAATATACAAACCCATTCACAGTTCTGTCTATGGACTTTTTTTTTTCTTCATTTTTTCTTTTCTGTATATTTGTCTTTTTATTACTGTTGTTATTTATAATTTGTCTATTCTCTTCATTATTAGTGTTTTTATTACCTTAATTATATGTTGTCTGCACTATGTTTGTACTTCTGTACTGGAAGCTCCTAACACCAAGACAAATTCCTTGTGTGTGTAAACACACTTGGCAATAAAGCTCTTTCTGATTCTGACATTGGGTTTGGGAGAGAGCAGATCCACTAAATAAAGGGTGTGGCTGCCAGATCCTAACTCCCATACCTTGACCAAACCCTCTCATAGCTACTATGCTTACAGAGAGAACACCAAATTCCCTTTTTGTAATATATATATATATATATATATATATACACACACACACACACACATACAGGTGCTGGTCATATAATTAGAATATCATCAAAAAGTTGATTTATTTCACTAATTCCATTCAAAAAGTGAAACTTGTATAATGTATACATTCATTCCACACAGACTGATATATTTCAAGTGTTTATTTCTTTTAATTTTGATGATTATAACTGACAACTAATGAAAACCCCAAATTCAGTATCTCAGAAAATTAGAATATTGTGAAAAGGTTCAATATTGAACCTGGTGCCACACCTGGTGCCACACTCTAATCAGCTAATTAACTCAAAACACCTGCAAAGGCCTTTAAATGGTCTCTCAGTCTAGTTCTGTAGGCTACACAATCATGGGGAAGACTGCTGACTTGACAGTTGTCCAAAAGATGACCATTGACACCTTGCACAAGGAGGGCAAGACACAAAAGGTCATTGCAAAAGAGGCTGAGCTGTTCACAGGCTCTTGTGTCCAAGCACATTAATAGAGAGGCGAAGGGAAGGAAAAGATGTGGTAGAAAAAAGTGTACAAGCAATAGGGATAACCGCACCTCTGGAGAAGATTGTGAAACAAAAACCCATTCAAAAATGTTGGGGAGATTCACAAAGAGTGGACTGCAGCTGGAGTCAGTGCTTCAAGAACCACTACGCACAGACGTAGCCAAAGACATGGGTTTCAGCTGTCGCATTCCTTGTGTCAAGCCACTCTTGAACAACAGACAGCGTCAGAAGCGTCTCGCCTGGGCTAAAGACAAAAAGGACTGAACTGCTGCTGAGTGGTCCAAAGTTAAGGTTCTCTGATGAAAGTAAATTTTGCATTTTGGAAATCAGGGTCCCAGAGTCTGGAGGAAGAGAGGAGAGGCACAGAATCCACGTTGCTTGAGGTCCAGTGTACAAAGTTTCCACAGTCAGTGATGGTTTGGGGTGCCATATCATCTGCTGGTGTTGGTCCACTGTGTTTTCTGAGGTCCAAGGTCAACACAGCCGTACACCAGGAAGTTTTAGAGCACTTCATGCTTCCTGCTGCTGACCAACTTTATGGAGATGCAGATTTCATTTTCCAACAGGACTTGGCACCTGCACACAGTGCCAAAGCTACCAGTACCTGGTTTAAGGACCATGGTATCCCTGTTCTTAATTGGCCAGCAAACTTGCCTGACCTTAACACCATAGAAAATCTATGGGGTATTGTGAAGAGGAAGATGCGATATGCCAGACCCAACAATGCTGAAGGCCACTGTCAGAGCAACCTGGGCTCTCATAACACCTGAGCAGTGCCACAGACTGATCGACTCCATGCCACGCTGCATTGCTACAGCAATTCAGGCAAAAGGAGCCCCAACTAAGTATTGAGTGCTGTACATGCTCATACTTTTCAGTTGGCCAAGATTTCTAAAAATCCTTTCTTTGTATTGGTCTTAAGTAGTATTCTAATTTTCTGAGATACTGAATTTGGGGTTTTTATTAGTTGTCAGTTATAATCAAAATTAAAAGAAACACTTGAAATATATCAGTCTGTGTGGAATGAATGTATACATTATACAAGTTTCACTTTTTGAATGGAATTAGTGAAGTAAATCAACTTTGATGATATTCTAATTATATGACCAGCACCTACCTATAAATACACACTACATATAATTTTGTATAAATAAACAATTGTGTCTGACACATCCATTGTGTTTTCCTTTGCTCTCCCCACCACATCTGTTATACTTGCAAGTCCTCTTCATTCACTTCCCAAGATGACTACTAAAAAAAAAAAAAAAAAACCCTAACTTGAACTCATTTTTGTACAGTTTGTGTTCACATAAATTTTTTTCCAAAGAGAAACAAAATGTTGATCTTTGGTCCAGTGAGAAACCACTCACAAAACTTTGTTGGGGAATAGCTATGTGGCTACTAAATACACATTATCAGGACAGCAAGTTATGCACTCACTTGCCATGGTTATGCTCTGTTTTGTGAGAACTTTCAGCTTGCTTTTGGTTCCTGTGTTTTCTCTCTTGAAGGAAGCAGGGTACCTCTGCACAAGGGCAATCCATCAGTTCGTCACCCTAGTGTGGTAGCAAGAAAATACTCCAACAGTGGAAGATGCAAATATTGTGACAATTTACAAAAACAAGGGCAACAGGGTCCATCTGTGACAATAGTAGGATCTCACTCCTTTCAGCTGCAGGCAAAGTTCTGGCAAAGGTCATGCTCCATCAGCTTGCCAGCACTATTTCTGAAAATCTATTGCCAGAATCTCAAAGTGGTTTAAGAACAGGTTGATGTACAGTGAATATGATACTTATTTACCTCATGCCAGCTGGAAGAGAAGTGTCGCAAAACTCCCCTTCACCTCTTTGAACCACACGTGATATCACTATAGTTATATATTCTATATACACACTGTAAAATATACCAGCACATGAATGCAAACACATTACAAAAAAAAAAAAAAAAAAATTTAGTAAACAGTAATTCTTGACAAATCAATACAATAATCGTGCAGCATATTTCAAGGATATACTCAATGAAATGTCATACATATGTAACGTGTGGTTAGACTCAGGACACAGATAGGTTAGAATCAAACAGACGGGTTTATTGTAATGTAGATGAACAGCAGAGCAGGTGAGTAATGGCAGATACAGAGTCTTTCACTGGAATGGAGATGAAACTGATGGAGATATATTCTGTTACCAGGTCTTGAGAGGTCGTGGGATGATGGGGTGCGTTTCCAGGAGCTGGTATCAGGAATCAAGTGCAGGTAGGTGATAGTAGCAAGCACACAGGAACACAAGGAGTAGACGAAGGAGATCGGGAAACTTGGACCAGGAAATCAGGTAAGTAGCTTGACAAACGAGTTGAGTCCTTATCCACAATGGAGACCAGACAATGTGCTTGTGTGAGCTGTGTGCTCTTATACTGTGGTGCTGGTGATTAGTGAATGACGGTCAGGTGCATGTGATCAGAACTCCGGTGATTGGGATCGCTGATTGGTGGAAGAGCCTGGTGTTTCCGTGACAACATATACATATTTTTTTAAACATTAACTTAGTTCACCTTTAACTGACTTCTAGAGAGCTTGAGTACATGTACTATGATAAATAACCATCTGGGTTATTCGAATGATACTTTAAACAAAAGTTAGAACTAACTAATTCTATTTTAAAAAGATGTTGTTGAGTTAAATGGGGTTGGTGGATTACTTTGAATTATTATTATTTATTTTTTTTGTATGTTATTAAAAATGGATACTATGAACGAACGATTATTTTCAATTCCCAAGTCCTTTTCTCAGAAAATTTTTTGTCACCAAACAATTTATAAAACATACTGTTAACACTTTGCAATAAGGTCTCTTTTGTTATCATTAATCAATTCATTATCTAACAACAACAAGCATACTTTAACATTTATTATTTAGCATTTATTAACATTGATTAATGCTAATAGAAATACAATCGAAGAGTTCATTTGCAAAAACAGATAACTCCAGTTTTTAAAAATGTTCAAAAATCATGTTTTTTTTGTTTTTTTTTTTGTCCTGCATTCCAGTTAATATCAATCAAACTGCAGTTGGGTTGTTTTGATCAAATAATAATAACTAAAAAATACAGCTAACTAACACAATAAAACATGATAACACAATTAAAAAAAACATGACTTAAGAAAATTAATAAAAATGGAGTTATCTGTTTTTGTTTTTGTTTTGTTTTTTTTTTCAAATAAACTTTTCAATTACTTATTGCTGGGTAGTGTTTTTAGCATTTGTAGTCACAGGCGGTACTGGGTAAATTACTTAAATCAAATTGTAGTCCATTACTCATTCCAAATTACATGACAAAAATTGTAGTTAGTAACACAGTCCATTACATTACAGATTTTAGGTAATATAATCGGACTACTTTTTGATTATTTTAAGATTACTTTTTAACTCATTTATCACATTGGTTTAAATATAATTGTGTACCATATTGATGAAAAATACAAAAAGAAAGAAAATATATTCCATTTGTTGTTATTAACAACATGAAGTCCATTAAACATTACATTATGTCAAGTTTTTCATGAAATCATAAAAAATGAAAATCATAAAAAGTAACATTTAAATAAATAATTAAAAATAAAACTTAAAAACTAAAAAAGATTAAATATTTTATTTGTTTGTGTGTCATATGACCATTAACTAACATCAGAGAACCATGAATATGTAAATGTGTTACTTAATTATTAACATATTACCTTAAAATCTCAGGGAGTACTTCAAGCAAATATATGGTTGGTTGACAAAAAAAAAAAAAATACAAAAAATTAAAAAGTTTGGGAATATCTGCATTACAATCAAATAAGTAAAAACCATGAATTTGTGCATTTGAAAGTTTTTGAAAGACAAAAGACAGTAATACATGGTTAACCCACTGAGTGATAATAAAATTAGAGATCAATGTGTTCATGCAACGCTGAAATATTGAGAAAACACTAAATCCAGTGTTGAAATGCTGTGTTGCATCTCAGCTTTCTGTTAACAACCTGACTGGTGACTGGTCTTTGTGTGAATATCCACAAAACTGGAAGACTTTCTGAATGTATATGAGTGGTAGACTCTATTAGAAAGGAACGTTTTAAAGATGAAAAAGAAGACTTAAGGTAAAATCAATAAATTATGAGTAATTTATTTCTACTGTGTGAATAATACGTAATCATGTTGTCAATAAAAAAAGGAACTGCAGTCTGATTACGAGTATTTAAAAATAATATAAAAATATAATCTTAATACAATCACTTAATTTTTAGAATCTGATTACGTAGTCCAGAATACACATAATCATTTACTTCTCAGCACTGGTCACAGGGCATTAAAGGTGTCATAGGTTATTGTCTTCAGAAACATTTTTTGTTATTCTGGTTGAAAGTCTCTTCACATCCTGATAGCAATCATTAAGTTAAGTGGTCTAAATGTATTTATCTGTATTTATATATTCTGTGGAAGGTGTAGGACCAAGAAATGTTCGTCCAATCAAAACGCTCGGTCCGAGCGTTTAATTGGCTTTCCTACCTGTCTTTCAACGTATGTATTTGCATACCTCTGCACACCCTGTTCGCGCAGACACGATACGTCATCAGCGCGTTCACGCACGCTGTGCAGACAGAGCGAGAATGGCAGGCAAACATCAACAACCCAGTCTTCCTTCCTGGTATTGTAGTACTTTTACTAACTGTGCTATAAAGTTTTCTCACCGGTGAATGACACATGATGTAGTCCAGCGGTTCCCAATTCCAGTCCTCACGCTCCCCGCTCTGCATATTTTGCATGTCTCGCTTAGTTAACACACCTGATTCAGATAACCAGCTCGTTAGAAGAGAGCTACGTGCATGAACTGTGTTCCGATTGACATGCTCCCTACACAGTGTTCATTGCTCCCTTCTCCCTGAGCAATGGAAAATCCGTTGAAGTTTACTTCACTTCGGAACATTCATTCACGGATTGCGCTGCACAGCATCTTCACATACAGACGAAACTTACTAGAGAAGTGTGACATAATATACCTCTGTAAATAAATACCATTTAAATTCACGTCTAGCACACTTTAATGCCCTTTGTATGGAACATATATGCTTGCTTTGAACTGGACCGTTGATGTAGCCTATTGTAGTAATTTAATGTTGTCTCTGGTATTCTGCTCTTTGAGCGTATGTGCATTCAGGGGGCGTGGCTTTGGACGGCGATTGCAGGGAGGGTGGGACATTCACTTTCAGTGCTATCAGGCTAAAGTTAGCATTTTCCGAGATCTCCAACTGCACCTTTAACCAATTTTAACAGATAAAACCTTTGATTTAAAAACATTTAAACAAAACCTTAATGTAAAGTGTAACCAACCCATTTAACAGAGATGTTCTAAACGTATCATAGGCGAAGGAGATGTTTTAACACAAACTGCTCTTAGAATTTGTGTTGGTTGAATAATAACATTGTAAAATGTCCTTCAAGTTATATATATCCATTTCAATAAATCAAGTATCAAAAGGATCAAGATGGTAAATATGAGTTATTCTTTCATTGTCCACAAATTAACCAAGACAATTATTTTATTAGTTAAAATTCAGGATTAAATTAAGCAGGTAAATATTTATTTGGCACAAGAGTGTAATTTTTAAAAAAATGTTTTTTTTTATGTATTCTCCACCATGCTAGCAATGTAATAGAGATCAAATAAACACTAGTGTTTTTAAGGACTAAATCAGCCACAAAGAGTCCTTTGCAGAATATTCTTTCAATGTCAATTAATTGAGGTTTCAAATGAAGCCATTTATTAATTAGGAGCAGTTTTTATTTAAAAAAAAACGGGGGCATTACCTTCTACAATATGAATTGAGAAGCCTTTTCAAACATTTATGTTTTCTTTTCTTCTGGCATATTTATTAGGTGTTTATTGTGAATCACAATGTCAAGACAGTCATACTGGCATGAGGGTTAGTAAACGACAGATGACAGAAAATATGTTTTTTTTTGGTGGGGGGGGGGTGGACTTTTTTTTAAACAATTTATTTCCTCATACTGGAGGCACACACAGAGGTCAGCCATGTAAATGTGCGACAGGGTGTGTCTTTCTCTCCTAAGTCCCTTCTTTCTCTTTCTTTTTCTCACATTAGAAATACACATGCATGCATACCTCCAGCACACAGCCTTTGTTTTGTTTCTGGTTTATTAGTGTTCAGCCCCCCTAGAAAGTGCCTATAAAGACGTGTGTGTTTGGGTGTTCACTTCAAAGCTACACACACACACACACACACACACACACACACACACATACACTCACACACACAAGCTATGAGCCTTTTCCTGAGGGAAGTGTTGTTCTGTGTTTGTTTTTGGGACAATCCTCAGAGGCTTTTTTTTAACCTTTTAGATTTCGGAACCAAAGCTGATTAAAGCAGGCGGGGGTCTGTCAAGCGACGGCCGTCAGTCAGCACTTCTGCCTAGCAGGAAACGCCTATCAGAAAGTCGGGGAGGATCTGAAACTATGGCACGAAAGGCGATCTCACTTTAAATAGCATAACAATTACAGTGAAACAGCATTGTCATTCGTATAATTTGTGTGAAGTCTGATGCCATATTCCCTAACATATGGTACAGCCCAGTTTTTCTGTCATCTGATTCCATCATCATCATCATCATCATCAAACAACATCCAATCACACATAAAATCATCATAAACTGCTCATTCTGTTTTACTACACTTACTGTTTCTGAAGTATTCCAGTTTGTACACCATAAGCATGTTTCCTGTATTCAAAGAACAACCTTCTGTATTCAAAGTATACATTTCCAAAAATGGTCAGCATACAGTAGAGTACATTATGCGGAATATATTATGCCTTGATTTAATGTGACTTATCTTGAAATTGCCAAAGTTAATACATTTTTACAAAAATCGTAATTAAAATGCCAGAAACATTGTATTTATTTTCACAATGATAACTAGATTGCACTTGCTGTCACTACCATTTTAAACCTTTTTATTGTTGCATACTATTTCACATACTTTCCTTGGTTATACTTTACTTTAAGGTGCCCTTGTTACAGTATAATTATACATTTAAGTACTGAGTAATATTAATTACTATATAGTAAGGGTTAGGATTAGGGTTTGGTTTAGGGTTACCTGCATGTAATTATACATAATTTATTATTATTATTATAACAATAAGTACATGTAATGTGTAACAAGGCACCTTAAAATAAAATGTTACCCTTTTGTTTAATAGTTGAGAGTATGTAGTACACTATATTCCATACAGAACAGTCTGTTCTATTTAGTTAAAAGAGACAGGAAATTTTTGGGGAGAGGGAGGTGGGTAAAGGTGACATAATGCAGGTTGTACTTGAAACAAAATTCTCACAGGTTCAGAAACATGTGCACTACAACTGCGTAAAGTCTCCAGTATCAGACCTTTTTAAGGTAGCTATATATAAAGTCAGTTTTACACCAATATATTAGGGGTATACTGATATAGGATCTCATTATGATGGTTGTCAGTGTTTTCCTAAGTCAATTTTTCACATAGCAAACTGATCCACAAACAGCTATCTCATCCTCAGATGTTTTGGTAACTGCAGGTTAACATTGCATGATCAGCTGCCCGTCATGTTTTCCCACACACACTGCTGAAACAAAAATGCAGTTGTGCTTCATTAAAGAATAGACATAGATCTGGAGAGATGGAGTCAGAAACTGACAGCCTCAAATCAAATACAGGTGCTTACACTTCCTGTTCTGCCAAGTTCTTTCCTGTTCACCTTCCTATGCCTCTGTGCAGGAAGACCCTTTTCTTCTAAAATAACCTATGCCCGTGGCATTCATCTCTCAAGTCCTTCCAACACTGAGCAAAAGGTTAGAGTTTTCTGTGTTCTTTCTTCTTTATAGCAAGATGTGTGTGGTTAGCTTCTCCAAACATTTTTATCTAGAGATGTTTTGAAAAGTTTTTTTCCATTAACCAACTGTATCTTTGAACTCAACTACATTCTAAGAAAAGTTTGCAAAAATACAGCCCAATGTATTGTATTAATATGAAGGAATTTTCAGTTTTACCTAACTTTTGAATTATGCATTGTATTTAGTTGTGCTGTACAGAAAAGCAAATCATATTTTTTTATCTGTGCAAAATCATGGTCAGTACTTTTAGAGCAAATGTGTGTCAGCCATAGTAGTAACTAGTCAGGTTCTAGATCATCTCATAAACCCAGTCTTTTGACTATCAGAATAAAGTTGACTATGCCACACCACCCACAGGTTTAGTCATGCTGGCTAAGAATTCTACCCGAAAAAAATAAAAAAAATAAAAATAAAAATAAAGTGATGACAAAGAATTTCATGTCTGTGTGAAAGCAGGTTCTCCCTCCACTCTATCAGATTGTTGACATGTTCAGACACACACTGTCTGTAAATATTTGTGTCTTTGAGACACTGGGCATCCAGCTATCATTTGTTTATCCTTCACCATATTCTCAGGTCAGACTGCTACTCAAAGTTTACATAAAAGTTGGAAAAAGTTGCTACTTTGGGCTAAAAAATAAATAAATAAATATGGAAGGCTGGTCCAGCGTTCTTGCTTTGAATATAATTATAGATAATAATATATTGAAAATGTAAAAAGTTCACCAATTTGCCATGACACTGCAAGCATATGCAGCTTCTTTTCTTAATAGTGTTTTGTACTGATTAAATGTTTTTTTTGTTTGTTTTTTTTTTTGGATAAAAAATATCCTAGATCCGCTGATAATCAAATGTCTGTTTATTACCCAAACTTTGGTACGCATCAACAGAAAAAAAACAAAAACAAAACTACACATAGGCTTAGGCATGCCTTCCAAATATGTACTACATCCACCCTGTTGGTCCTGTCACATGACCTACCAACGTCAGTTACGTTGCTTCACTGCCATTCATAAATCCTCTGCTGTGGCCTCAAGGGATAGTAAAGTGTCCATCGAATGCACAGTCCAGATTCTCAGTGAAAAAATTAGTGGTCATTAGTGTATTTTTCGCCTATTATTTAATATTCAATTTATGTCTTTTGTCTGTTATATGGTATAGAAGTATTTGATTTCAGATGCAGCAATATCAAAGCAATATCACAGAAAATCTTAACTATTTGACAAGGTGGCCATTTCATATAAAAAACTTAACATATTTGTCAAATGCACATACATTTCATACATTTTCATGTAGCAATGGAAACACTTTTCATTCAATACTTCGTGTACTGCTTGATACAGCGACTATATGTACAAGAATAAGTTAAACATTTGCTAATACGCCAATGAAATGGTACCTATTGGGGCAGTCGTGGCCTAATGGATAGAGAGTCGGCCTTGTAACCCAAAGGTTGTGGGTTTGAGTCTCAGGTCCAGCAGGGATTGTAGGTGGGGGGAGTGAATAACCAGCACTCTCTCCACCCTCAATACCACGACTGAGGTGAGACCCTTGAGCAAGGCACTGAACCCCCAACTGTTCCCCAGGTGCCATGGCAATATGGCTGCCCTCTGCTCTGGTTGTGTGTTCATTGTGCGTGTGTGTGCTTGGATTGGTTAAATGCAGAGCACAAATTCTGAGTATGGGTTGCCACACTTCACTATTTTTATCAGTTTTATTTTTACATGAAGGGAGTTTTTACTGCAAACATTGATTTTGGGAATATTAGTGGAACGGAAGGTGTAAGACAACAAAACACATGTGCTGCTCACCAGCATGCACTGCTTTAAGTCAGACACCAATCAGTCTGTGCAGCATCTCATGAAGTCAAATACACCTATTAACTTCCATTCATACTCAAATGTGGGAGACAGGAAATGCAAGCTAATGCGAATTTCACTGCATTCCAAAGTTCAAGTTTGGTGAACTTTGCCCTGACAATTCATATCACATGAATTCATATCACATGACTAATTAAAGACTGATAGGTCATGTGACCTGTTATCTAAGTTAAAATAACATAAATTTTAAATCTGCAGTTATTTGTTAAAACTTACAAATTACAAATAAGATTGTGTTGACTGATTAAGACTGTTTGTTTTACACATCCCTGTTCATAACCAGTGTTTGCAGTTAAATGTTAAATAGTAATAATTAAACACCCTAAATTTCAGTTGTTTTTTCCCCTCAAAAACCATATGTAGCTTACATAGGCAGCTTTCCACTTTGGAAAAATATTTTTTGCTGGAATCCAGTGTGTTGGAATTCAGTTCAGCAAGAGGTTTTGGAGACTGATAACCGTTCCTGTTTGTCGAACATGCCATGCCTTGCAGCAGCATAGTCACCATTTATACAAAGTGGTAACTTTCTGTGTTGATGATTTCATTATCACGCAGTACATGCTTTACAAAGAGTTGATGATTAACAATTTAGCATCAAGCACTAAGTGGCAGCTGCCATATTTGCAGTCACTGCACAGCTGACAGGTGCACAAAATGGCTGTTGACATGTTTTGCTCCTTTCACTCTCTCTCGTAGCGGCTGAGGTGAAAAGAGATTTTAAGTATGTGTGAGTGTGTGTCTGGAGGTGGGCGGTAATGAAAGACAAAGTGAATGAAGGGCCATGTCTGGTTCACAGGTTTTTTATTTCTTACTTTTTGGAGGGGAGGGACTGGAGCGAGTAGGTGTTAATTGACAGACAGCACACTGACCCGATGGGTGTTTGAACAGGGCGATCAGGTAGCGGAAGAGAAATCGGGGTATCACATGTGACTAAACACATTCATTCTGACCTCTGAATTCACCCCTGACAATGAAGCGACAGACAGGCTTCAGTGAGACTTTATCTGACCGGGCCCTGGTCCTGAACACACACGCACACAATACATGCCCCAGAGGACTCCCCATTACATGTGTCCACAGAGCTCTTTGATTATTTTTATCTGCAACAGGAAGCACCCCTCTAATAATAAACCCTCAGATCAGAGTGATGACAGATCCCAATTAGAGCAGAATGAACAACAAAGGGGAAGGAGAGGGATGTGCTTCAGTCTAATGATTCTTTGGTTAGCTCGAAACAAGAAATAGAGGATGATTAGAGCTTTATGAGGCAGGAAACACAACAGAAGAGTTAGGAAATGAATTAGGCACAGAAAGAGTCGGATGAGCACCAGAAGAGAGATAAAGTGGAAAAAAAGAACGCTTGTTTTCAAAGACAGAGACCTTATGAAGTATGTTGTTTCCAGTGCACTGATTAAGTGTGTCATCTATGTTTGTATGATGGGAAAGGAAGTGAGTGAGTGACGCAGCTCTCTGATTGGACATCCCGCTTGCATGCACGCATGTGACACGCCTCTTCCTCCAAACATCCTCCTTCCCTTTTATTTGGTGTGTTATATCAAATACTGTAGATCTAAAGGCTAAAAGCTATAGATGAAGGTTTATTATCCATGTACAGTATTTCTATCTGTGAGAACAAAATTTTCTGGAATGTGTTTGTCTATCTGAGCAATTTGACCAAAATCTTATTCCGCAAGTTTTTATCAGAGTAATAATAGAAACTGTAACGTATCACAAAATAGCAATTCAGTCTGTAAAGCTGCTTTGAAACTAATGTGAAAAACGCTATAGAAATAAACCTGACTTGTCTTGACTTTTTAAATGAACTTAACTAAAAGCAATCGCAGACGCTTGTTTTACACACTGGTTAATTGAAGGAAAAGTTCTGTGAAAAGTTCTAAATTAAAATTACTCTTATAATTTACATTATATTATATATTTACATTATAATTTACATTATATGATATATTTACATTATAATTTACATTATATTGTTATAATTTCTGGTCATCCAAACCCTTTATGACTTTTTTCCCTTGTGGAACACAAAGGAGATGTCTAGCAGAATAACCTGGCTGTAATTTTTCCTACACAATGAAATTAAATTAATGGGAAAAGAAGCTTATAGGCTCCAATAGAGTCCAAAAATTTTTCATGAAAGTGGTCTGACTTGTGCATGATATTCCAAAGCTGAAGCTGAAGCTGAAGCTAAATTTAAGTTTCCAGAAATCTTTCCGTCAAATTTTTCAGTCTCATTAATAGTGATTTGTGATCAGATCAAAATATTCAAACAAATCAAGTTAAATGTAATCACCATGTCACCACATTAAATGTCACATTTAAACTGATACTACTGATACTAATAAACTAATGATATTTGGGAGATTTGGAGGGGAATATTTTCAACAAATTTTGGTTTAGAAGAAAAGGACAGAATTTAAATTTTGAGCAAACTATTTCTTTAAAGGGGAACTATAATATTTATTATTATTATTATTATTATTATATAATTTTCCAGAGGTGTGATTTTTCTTTTCATCAAAAACTGCCATAATTTTGAAATAAAAGGTCATTTTCTACCCTGATTTTATCCCTCTGATTTAAACACTCTGATAAAAAGGGATGTGTCCTCTTTAAGACTTGTAAGACAATGTAAACGCACAGTGCTATGATTGGGTAACATCTTTGCATATGAAAGAAGTATTACATGTGGAATTCATTGCACTGAGCTGAAGTGACGGAAAGCTACAGCAAAGAATTCTTTGTGCACTTTCTGTACATTTAATCACATTTGGAACAACATGTGGTTTTTTATGCTATAAAGGAACAATGCAAAATTAACCATTTACTCACTGGTGTTACTAATGCATAAACAACAATAAAGCATTTTGCGGGAAAATATTGCCTGACATATTAAAAATCGCTAATCATAGATTAGACATTAGAATTAACTTGGTTACTTACTAGTTGCAGCATTTCTGTCAGGCTCATATCTTTCTAAAAAAAAAAAGTTTGTAGAACAATGAAAAGAATCCTAGAACAATGAAATCTACCAAACAAACAAATAATGCTCTACTGAGACATTGCATGAAAATAAACAGCCACTTTCCTAACATTGGGATCCTTTGGAAGGCTATGTTATTTTCAGTCCATTGATCCTGGTTTAATATCTCTCCCTCTTTGGAAGGTAAGGTGTGAACAGCTAAAAACAAAAAAAAGAAAGAAAAGAAAAGTAAATTCATTTCAGAGGTTCTCATTCTTTGGAAGAATGTTAAATTTTAGATCAAATGTGAGTAGCTCTGTGAATGAGAACAGGCTACCCATTTCACTCAGTGTGGCTTATCACAAATTGTTTTTTCTTAGTGTACAATTTAAATTTGTTTATGTTTACTGCATCATAATAAAATAAATAATTATAAAATGTGTGTATCTGATACAGGTGTCTTTTTGACATTGGTATGGGAGGAATTGTTCTACCCTGCCCAGTTCAGCCATGTATACATGCTCTGAACACACAGAGACACACTCAGACACACACTCAGACACACTGTCCACACCCCATTCACACCAACACTGACAGACATCCTCCAAATAGCAAACACCTGGACTTGACACACACACACACACACACACACACACACACACAAATCTCATGAGGGAAGCTTGGGGCTCAGTAGAAACATCAAACATCAGAAACTAGAGAAAAGAACCCAGCTGGAATACACAACTCAACAGTGCAGAGAGAGAGAGAGAGAGAGAGAGAGAGAGAGAGAGAGAGAGAGAGAGAGAGAGAGGATTTTTTTTGGACAGGATTAATCATTTACCTACAGCTGTCAATCACACATATATGATGCTTTTGTGAATCTTCTGGCACTAACATTATTAGACTTCTGACACTTAAGTTATGATCAAATCTTGAGTGCAAAAACATTTATTGCAAAACATGCATATACTTACAAATATTTAAGCGGTTTGAGAGCATTGGAAGACTGACTCAATTATGTCATTTGTGGTGCTTTATGATATATATATATATATATATATATATATAAAATTTATTTATTTATTTTTTGTTTTTGTTTTTGCGTGATTTCCTTGCCGCAACTCTATGATTGGTGGAACTCTTTGCAGAATCATGGGTAATATAGTTTTTCACCAAGAATTGCAC
Source organism: Tor tambroides (assembly GCA_021397915.2). NCBI lineage: Eukaryota > Metazoa > Chordata > Actinopteri > Cypriniformes > Cyprinidae > Tor > Tor tambroides. Next base: position 24,299 of record JAFVLL020004373.1, on the reverse strand, counting down.
TGTTCTTTGAAAATAGGTCGAAATAACGTGAACTTATTGTTTCAACAGAAGCATATACAGTATCATTGATTAACAACCTCAGAACTTGTATATCTGACTTTAAATGTTTATAAGTTATCTTTAAAAATCAATTTCCCAATGGGGAAATGAATGGAATTTTTACTTTCAGAACCCGGCTGTTGCTCTCTATAGATACTGAGTGTTTATTTAACATGTTGCGATTGCTAGGGTGTTATGGGTAGAAAATTACTGGGCCATATTAAGAAAGCCCACTTCCACTCTCTTTGATATTCTGGTCCCCAGATATGGCTCGAGTGCTTCCTTCAGTGTTAGTATATGTTTTTTTAACTGTTTAATTGTCTGCCAGGTGAAAACTCTCAGTCTGATTGCTTAGGAAATTAATAGCTTACCTCTATTCAACAAGCCACCCAGTTTGAAGTATCATTTATACCCACAGCACCAAAGTTTAATAGTTAGGGTTAAAGATTTGCTTGCCCTGCAAGCTTCACTAATAATAACAACACAGAACAGAGAGACAGATGACACCCCCTATGCTTTTTATCTGCAGTGCTTATTCAGATGTGTATGTGACTGCATGCTCTCGTTTGGCCATGTGTGTATATAGGACAGTATGGCAGTGGGATATCACAGCTGGCAGAGATCTGAGAAAAGCTTTTAGAGTTACTTACTCTAATCCAGAAGTACAGAGAGACAGAAAGAATGTGTTTGAAAGATATAAAACTTACACTGTTATCACTTAGCAGGATTAATCAACAAACCATTATTATCCCAACACAAACCCTTGGGGCACACCACAAATTAGACTGTGTATGTAGTTGTAACTAATGAGTATTTGTTAGTTGTCTGTTACAGCTATATAGGGGAAAAATAGAAAAAAAAGACAGAGCAATCTGAGGATAAAAGGTCCTGGTTCAGTTAGAGGACAGAAACTTTTATGCTGGTATTCGTGAGAGAATCATATTCCAGTGAAAAAGTGCAGTGAAACGAAAGGGGCAAGGAAAGAGCAGGTTTATTCCTGAATCATCAATCATACAAGGAGCAATTATTTTAAGACTAATGCAACTGCTAAAAATATTGAGCACCGTGTGAAAAAAGGTGTGTATATATGTATGTGCATGTGTAGGAGAGAGAACAATGTCTTAATATGCCTGTCGCAGCAGGTGTGAGCCCTGATGAAGCTCAATGTCTGCCGGACTTGGTGAAGAGTGAGAATTGCCATTTGGTATATGTGTGTGTGGTGCTTGTTTGTGAATATGATCCCGCTGAGCTGTGTAGTTCTAAGTGGCTGTGTTGAGGTGTCATAGTACAAATAGCTTCCACAGAAACAACCGTAGCCACTGATTGTAATCCCTTTTTCATGCTGACCATCTGATACAAGTTCCGATGTGAGCTGGTAACTAATTAGTGTAAAAGATGATCTTTTAATGATTACTGTGTTTAATTAGAGGATTACAGCAACAGTTATTATAGCCCTGTTTATGTTAACGGAAGGCAAGTAAACCTGCCTATCTGATAACAAACTGAAAACACCAGAACACCCTCATTCGGCTTGAAAGAATGGAGAGAAACTTTTATGGTCCATAAACTTTAATGTTTAAAGTTCCAAAAGGCTGAACGTAAATACAAAATATACAAAAGGACTTAGTGGATTTTCAATGCAGACCTAAATAAAACTCCTAAAAAGGACATAAAAGAAAAATGTTAAGGTATTCAAGTGACACATACTTGGAAATAAATGTAGAAATGCAAATTCATAGGTGGATGAAAACAAGAGAGGAAAACTTGCAAAGCAAATGAAACACTAATATAGATAGATATAAAAAGTGTAACTAATAGTAATGAACAGTATATTATTAATGTCAATATTTTGGAGTTCTGTGTAATTAACCATTGATATATGGTGATTCACTATTAGTATAATATGTATAATACCATCACTATACAGTAAAGTGTCAATATTTGACCACAGTTTACATGATTTAAAGTTCTAATCTGAAATAAAGCAATATACCCCAAGAAGCTGTGGTTTACAGTAATTTTAGAACAACCAAGGGGCATTGTTAGGCTGTTCGCAGGTTTATTGCTTTTATAAAGCTATGAATTGAATAATAATCCTTCTGTCAAGCAATATAGATCTTTAGCAATAATTAGCAAAATAGTTGCAAAGCAATACACAGACACAGTGTTGCAGTAATATTGAAGTCCCAAGTATATGTTTAAATGGTATTTTACAGCAGCCTCAGAAAAATATTCTTATATTTTTACGTGGATAATATCTCTGTGCACAATTAGTGATTGATTTGATGAGTTTATTTACTTTCATACCGTATTACTATGATGCCTAGACACACTGTTATGATAGAGTGTGTGTATATGCATTTATTAATGCGTGTGTCCTGCAGTTAGGAATGTTCAGTATTTTTGAGCTCATGTGGGTGTGGGTTTGAGAGTGTTTGTGTGTATTTGTGTGCATGTGTGTTTGCAGGACAGTACGCTGTTTCAGCTGTAGGTTATTGTCGCACTGTGATTCTCCCTTACTGAGAAAATATTGTGGTACATCTGTTCACACTTAGCCTTACCACACACACATACACACACACACACACACACACACAGGGAGAGATTAGAGATCAGATGAAAATCTGAAATACTTTAGGGTGTTTTTAGTGAACTGAGATGAGAAATTATGATCCTAGCATTCAAACATCATTAAAAGTCAAATGGCCATAAAACACACAGATTCAACACACTGTAAAAAGTGAAAGTGTGAAGTTGTTGCCTTAAGAAGCAACCCAATCTGCCAGATTGATTCTAATAAATAATATTGTCATAAAATAAAACATGACGATTCATTTAGATTGCAAATATATATATATATATATATATATATATATGTATCGCAGTATAGCTTACAAAAATGTGGCCCTCACAAGCATGGCCAAACCTGCACACACACACACACACACACACACACATACATATGCTCACAAATGTGAACTTTTCGTATTTGCATTCATCAAAACCATTCCCGCCTCTGGGGTATCAAACTATAATGCCTATTTAACAGAAATATAACACACTTGTGTCTTCATTTATTCGTTCTTATGTTCATCAATGTGATAAATTTATTCTCATCATTCTTATATAATAAAAATATATATTAAATACAACATTATTATAATAACCTGAACAATATTGCAAACAATGCAGGTATGAAACACACACACACACACACACACACACATATATAAATATATATATATATGTGTGTATATATACACGTGTCAAAAGTTTGGAAACATTATGATTTTTAAACATTTCTAATGAAGTTTCTTGTGCTCACCAAGGACCAAGGCTGCATTTGTGTGCTCAAAATTACAGTACAAAAAGAAATGTGAAATAGTATTAATACTATTTAAAATAACTGTTTTTAAACTGTAATTTATTCCTGTGATGCACATCTTAATTTTCAACATCATTACTCCAGCTTTAGTGTCATGACTCTTATTTTGATATTATTCTCCATTTCCTTTAGTTCCTGTTTCTTTTTCTATGGTTTCTGATTACTTCTTGTTTATTTTGTTACCAATTATGTTCTCTTTCACTCCTCATTATTCCCCACATATTTAAGTCCTGTGTTTGGCTCTGTTCTTTGTCCAGCATTGTCTTGTTTAGGTAATGCAAGCTGTTACACTGTCCTGTGATGTCTATCATTCTTGGATTATTGTGCTTTGTTTGATTAGAAGACTGCTGCGAATCCCTTACTCTGCTCAACTTTGCCTTGGATATGACAGAATACTGGACTAAAAATGGACTTTTTAGACCTGCTGTGCCTCACCCGCTACCTAGACTCCTCACTCTGCATATTTTTCCACACCAGCCTCACTGAGTGGTCCAAGTCACACCTGCCTGTGAGTGGTCCTCTTTTGTGAAGTGGGTGCTGGCTAACAACAACTCCCCTATCATCATTGGCCTCGCTGAAGAGCCAGGCCCACTCCAGACCCAGAGCCCAGCCAGCTGCCCTACAAGCCCATCACGGACATCCTGCCAGAGCCCACTGCAGACACAGAGTCATTGTCAATGCCAGAACCAATGCCTGTGGACTTCACTGTCCCAGAGCCTGAGCTCAACAGAGTGTCTGACCATGTGCGTGAGCCAGCAACATCCTCCATCATAGAGGGAATCTTCATGGAGTTGAAGGGAATGAATTGCAGCTCTGCTCACACTCCCACTGCTGACAGTACATTGTGTCTGCTCTCTGCAGTTTATTATGAGAATTTGGAAGAGGTTATTCCCCAAAACCTTTCTTCACAACTGGTTATGTGCAGCTCTAAATCTCTTGTGTCTCTGCTGGTTCTGTCCAGCCCTGAATCTCCTTTGTTAACCAGTACAAAGTCTCCTTCGGGTTGAATTACTCCAACCCAACCTCCCTCTCCCGCCTCCTTTGCTAAATCTGGACAGTTCTCTAGCCCCACCTCCACTGGATCCCTTCAGCCCCTCAGCTCTTCTGTCAGTGCCTGCATCTAGCCGCTTTGAGTTGCCTGGCACTTCCAGATCCTGGGGTGTCGATCTTGTGTCTCCACCTTGGGCCTCCAAGACCTGGACTTCACCTAGGTCCTCTGAAACTTCAGCTGCTCCTTGGCTCCACATTCCCTCGGCTCCACCGGGGTCCAGCAGTCTTTGGACTCCACTGGGCTTACTCAGTCCAAAGTCTTCAACCTGCCTCCTGACTTCCAGTTCTCTGGCTGTGCTTCTTCCCTTCATCCCTCTGGTTCCACTGGGTTTCTCCGTCCCTCCGGCTCAGCCCTGGTCCTCAGTCCCACCTGCTCCACCCTGGACTGCTGAGCCCCCGTTTCCACCTCGGTCCCACAAGTTTGTGCCTCCAACTCGGCCCTCCAGGCCTCCGTTGTCACCCCAGGGTTCCATCTTTTTGGCTCTGCCTGGGTTTCCACCACTCCTGGCTCCACTTATTTGGGCAGGGTCTTGGCTCCACTCTGGCTCTTTCTTCCATTGGTTCCACCATAGGCCTTTGCACTAACTGTGCTCTTGGGTTTCTGTGGTTTCTGATTAGTACCTTGTTTGTTCCTATGGTTACTGATTATGTTCTCCTGCCTTGAATGTGACAGCAAAATGCTCAATTCTAATTGGAGGACAAATATTCTAAGATGTGCAATCACCTTCCAGGAAACGCACAGCTATGAATTACTTCTAGGTCTGTTTGGAATGCATTACAGTTCCAAATCACTGTGCCAAATTATTTAAGTTAAGGTTAAAAAGTTCAGGTCCTTACAACCTAAAAAAGCAAAAGAACCAAAATCAAAGACACTGACCAAGCAAATAAATTTGACCAACATATGGTCAGTGCTGTCCTGCAATTGACTTTTAGGGTAATATAGTTTGCAAGTGAAAAGCTAAATAACATTGCTCAAATGGAGGTGGTAACATTGCTGTTCTTGAAGAAGATAAATTTACAGTTTTCCTATTAATAGGAGGGTTGCTGCTGAACACTGCTGAGAGAAGCAAAGACTCTTCGGGTGTGCATTATTTTTCAATAATGGCCCGTCATCAGTAATTCCTCACACACACACACGCACATTGACCCTCATGGGTTGTGTGTGAAGGGTGTCACAGCAGAATGACTTTTCTTATTTCAGATGTGGTAACTGTATCTGCGCTGACCCCTTCAACCTTTCCAAAGCTCACCCCCTGCCATCTCTGCCTCTCTTGCACACATACGGCTGGGGCAGCCCAGTCCCTTATTTGTTCAGTATGCAGGACTAATTTTTCGCATGTAGCGAGTGCACAAGTTGTGCGGCTGACCGATCTCAACCCTCGGCTTACCTTATGGAATTAGTTACTGTCACACACAGTTCAACCCTGACACTACCAATCCAATCATGCGCTCCGACAAAGAAAGAGAGAGAGAGAGAGATTGCTTGAAGGGTTCCAATGTCTTTCCAGCCAGTGTCTCACCCCGCTGTTTAAAACTCTGATCCTTATCGTAATTAATTCAATAAACCCGCAATGTGCCGCCAACCTCTTAGCCCCTCTGTCAGACGTGGACATGGATAGACTTTCACTATTCATGTCTGTATGCTTGTGTGTGTGTGTGTGTGTGTGTGCATACAAAGCAAACTGCTCTCTGTGAGGAGTTTTAAGTTCGGTGTATGAGCTATCATCTTAGCAATTGTATCTGAGTGTGTTACTGGAATCTGGAATTATATTGGGTGTGTGTGTCTATGTGCATGTTAATATCAGGGATAATCAGTAACAGACTAGGCACAAACCTTTTTCTTGCAGTAGGGCAAAGTATAAAGTTTAATTACATTTGTTTTAGACTTTAAAAAGACTCACAGAGGTTTCTCCTAATAACTTAAATCTTAAAAAAAGGGAAATCCTAAGCCAAGGTCAGTGTCACTGCAACAGTTTTCAGTGTATGTGTTTATGTGGGCCATATTTATACCTCTTCTTTATTTGAAATAATTGTATCTACATAACATAACTGCAGTTTTGTAGATAAACTAATTAGCTAGATTCTAAATGACTTGAATGAGCTTTATAATGCTTTTGAAATTTTTACATGAGTGTTTTCCTATGACACTTTCACACAAATATGAGAGCCATGTCTCAGAAACCAGTGAGCTGACTTGTCTTGCTACGTTTACTTCAAGTTAAAGTTACTGTAATTACCGTACAAGATGGTAATCCATAGATTATGCTCTAGACCAGCTGTTTATGTCCTCAGAAATTATTTGTTTCTTATTTTTTTGTATTATTTGTATCTTAGTATCTACAAATTCCCATAATGCATCATTACAATGATCAATATACTCTAGCTTTTTTGTTAATTCAAATGTTTTTAACACCCTGTCTTTTTACACAGGTTTCACATTCACAAAAAGCTATTAAGATAGTTATCAAGTTCCCTAGGTTTTGAGACACATTCTAAATTTTTGTTTTAATCACACACACAGCACTTGCCGTTTCAATCTTCTTTCAGGATTTTAGTGCACTACCCATGCAGTGCTGATTGATGCTCTGGTAACCAGACTCACCAGCACCTGGCTTAATCTGCACGCTTTGCACAGGTAACTAAACACTCCAACAGCATTAACTATCTCAGGGAAATCAGGCAGCACAGATGCATGCAGATCACTTCATGGCTACACCAAAAGCCATTAGCTGCTACAATAATATCCAAAGTATCAGTATAAACAGACTAAATGTCATCATAGAGATTTAATATAATTGGGAAGGCGATATGGATGAACACAGAACAGAAGTAAGTGGTATGTTATGTTTTGCTAGAACTTTTTTTAATGCTGCAGATTGTGTGGGTAAAGATTGAAGAGTGCTACGCGTAGATGAGAGGTAGATTTGCTCAGGGCTCAAAAGAGCTTACAGATAGTTTGCTAAGGTTCAGGGTTACCTGGGCCACCTAGGGCATAGTATGTTTTTTTTGTCTGTCTCAAAGGATACATTTATGTATTTTGGTAATGTTTTATTTATTGAAGCAGCTGAAGTTATTTATATTTAGAGGTCTTACTAAAAAGTGTGAGCATTACTGCATTATCATTTATTTGAGCATTAGCAGCATTTTAATACACTATGTTTACATATAATCTACAAAGCAATAACTATGGATTTACTAAATGTAAAGTGTAGCAGATTCATTATTAGAAGACCAGAGAGAGTGATGGGAATCAAATCTTGTCACAAAACAGGGCATCAATCAAATACATTTCAGTGTGATGTAGCCATCCTGCGGTCACCATTTATTACATTTCAGAGCATATCACGCTATTTACCACTGACCTTCGGCCCCACCGGTGAGTCAGAGTGACCGCTATTGAATAGGGTAGGGAAAGGGTTTTCGGGGGGCGGGGGGGGGGGGGCGCAATGCACTCAGGATATTTGACCAGAATTTGCCCTCTGCCGCACCCCCGCCCGCCCTGTCCTCTCCGTTCCCCCTCAGATCAGTCAAATTGGATCAAGATGACACCAATAATTGATTCAAGCTGCAGTCGCGCTCAGACCCAACGATCCATATCTGAGAGCGTTTGTAACTGGTGTCTGTGTTCACAGCGCTCCATCGTGGCTCCATGCAGCCCAGTTTACCTTGGCTCAGCCCGGCTATCCTTTCAGCCTGATCTCCCTCAGAGAGTCCTTGCACCATGACATCATGAGAGGAATGGTGAGGTTACAATTTTCACAGATATTTGGGAAATTATAGCTCCATCTTTTCATCAGCTTTTCACTTTGGACAAAAAAGCATGTTTTCTTGAAAATGGACAATTCTGGTCACCGGATGTAATGGGTTGCTGAAGATAAACAAAGAACTGAGAGGGAATTTTGGAACTTTGAGAGCACAGTGATACAGTGATGGTAACAGATAGAAATACTAAACTGTATTTTGATATATTGTATGCTATGGCACTGAATTATGAGCTAACCTTTAGCTTTACATGGTGCTCCAAGGTACATCAAAGAAAACCATGGTACATGTCCTAAAACATGTAGCATGGTAGGTTTTAGTACTATTTTGAATATCAGTGCAGTTTCCACAGTGTATGTAATCTAAGGCTATGCTCACACTGCAAGTATTAGTGCTCAGTTCTGATTAATTGTTCAGACCTGATTGTTTTCGTTTGGCTGTTCACATTATTTATTTATTTATTTAATTTTTAAAAATTTGGTCAATGTGAGATTTCAGTGTGAACTGACCTGCATATGCAAAGAATTATGACAAATGTTGATCCAGAGTGACATAAAAGAATTCGCATGAATTCTGATATGACTGTTCAGACTGAGGTCGCATTGCAAAACGTCTGACCTGTGCTGGATTTAGAACCACATATGGAACTGGTCCTAATCGGAATCAAAAAGATCAAATTCCATGTGGTTTGTGCTGTTCACACTGTCATGAAAAAAAGAAAAAAACGATCTGAGTCACATATGAGCAAAAGAATTGGATTTGGGCCTCATTTTCCAGCAGTCTGAACACAGCCAGTCACCATAAGAACTGGTACAACATGAAACTCAAGTGCTCTGACAAGAATTGTAACTCTAGTTGCTCCAGTGACAGAATAAATAATCAAGGCATAGTTCACATGGTCTGTATAGATTAGCTTGACAGTATTTGTTCTGAGTTTTAAATATTTTCCCACCTCTAATTAGCAATTTTCAGCCTGCTTGGGTCCAAGTAAAATGTTTAAAGTTGTTATGAACTTAAATCAAATAATAACAGAGCGAAGAGAGATATGAGCATGCTCACACACAGTCAGCCACACACACACACACATACAGTACACATAATAAGAGAGAGTGAATGTGCAGTCTTAACTGGCAATGACATATTTATTTTCATTCCACATGTAGACTACTGAAACCTTCATCACCCCGCGCTGCTTCCATAACCTCATGCTAACACACGCAGATACACACAGAGCACTGATACACAAACACAGACAAAGCACTAATTAACTGTGAATAGATACATGGGAAGACCAGGGCTAGTTGTTATACTTTTTACTCTACCAGGGCTGTTTTTTTTAGTCAAGTCTTAACGGAAAAAAAAGAAAAGATATTGGACATTTTCCCAATTTTGCACAAGAAAATATATTGATTGACTTCAACAAATGTTCACCTTTTGTTCACCACTGTCTTAATAGAGGAGCATTTTAAAAGTATGAAGCACAAAACAATCCATGAAACATCAAAAAGCAACATACAAAAATATCCAACTGCAGTTCTGGACAATGAAAAATAATGATCAATTGTATGAAATTAAAACACTTAAAATAAAAATTTGTCAATGTGCACAACTTGACTTTCATTGTATGAACAGTGTGCCATTGTGTTAGCTTTTTTTTTTTTTTTTTTTTTTTGGTATTCTGCTCATCTTATGACAATGACCAAAATACGATATTAGAATTTTCAGAATTAATCAGAATTCACAAAATGATATAAATTTAAGACAGATTTGAACTGCTGTTGAAATCAATATATGAAACCACTTCTGAGAAAGCAAGCTTTTATGCAATTGGATGTTTGACTCAACATTTTAACTAGCCCTGCTCTGCAATATGTTTGTGTGTATGTGTTCAGAGTGACCATCATTTGCTGCTGCAATACTCGTGGTCTATGTCTTCTGTTATCAGATGATGTGATCAGGGAGTACTACTAACACAGCACTAAGTGATGCATTTAATTATAGTTCACATTATCTAACCCTGAAGCTCACAGAGAGCTACAGTACATACACACACAAAGCCACAATAGCTGATTTCACTCTCTAAGTTACCATGGAAAATAATCAAATTTCCATCCTCTTCCTAATATGTAGGATTTTTTGATTAAATGGTTGGCGATAGCTAAAGTGACTAACATGTTAGATAATATGTTGTAAGCATGCACAGAGGTTAAAGAGTATTCTTTCACTCCCTTTTATAACCTTAGACAAACACATTCTAAACTGAAGCCAATAGACTGAATCCAAAACCAAAATAAATCACAATGAAATGAGGATTTTAAAAGCTTTTAACACTGTTTGACATATTTACATTACATTCAAGTTTGATGTAAAAATGTATACCAAGTTTGAGCTGATAAAACGCAAAGAGTGGTTGCGCTTTGGATGACCTGAGTTCAAATCCCAGCTTGTGGTACTTTATGATCTCGTCCCCCCACTTTGCTTTCTGTCCATACCCTTCAATGTTCTGTCTGAATAAAGGCAAAAATGGCAGATAGAAACTTTTAATCAAAGCAATATGCAGTGCATTCAAGGTATAGCTACATTTTTACCAGTACATGTGTTCCCTGAACTGAACCCATGACCCTGGTGTTGCTAGCACACACGCAGTTTATTTACATAAGTGTGACCTCTCACCTCAGTATCAATCAGAAAAAGCATCGTAATTTTAGGATTTTTTTTGTTTTGTTTTGTTTCTAAACTGTTGTGTTTATGCCCTGCCTTAAGTCTTTATTGGTTTTTTACGTCATGGTGCAGTGCATTCTGATGCTGATACCACAACACAAAGACCATATCCTTCTATTGTGCCCCTCTTTCATTCACACAAACACACACACACACACACACACACACACACAGAGACACACACACAGACACACACACACACATTATCGCCCAGCTCTAATCTACTAAATGCAACTATACTGTAAAACATGAACAAATTAAGATATTATAAACATTAACATCATGATTTTCTGTAAAGCTGCTTTGAAACAATGTGTACTGTGAATAGCGCCAAACAAATAAATTTGACTTGATTTTGACTAGTGGCACCAAATGAAAACAAACAGGCATTTACAGCACCCCTTCTGCTCTGGCCTCATCTTCTATTTTTTGGAACACAGGTATTCCTCCCCCAACTCATACCATTTGTTGAGCTACTTTATTCCAATACATCATTTATTCCAACAAACTGATGCTCTATTTCACTTCCTATCTCATATCACAGTCTTTGAATAAGTCTCTATTACACAACTCTTTGGAATACTTGATTCAGTCAGACCAATTCAGCAGTACAATATTTTTGAATAATGATTGTTGTAAATACTCTATAACTGACTGGTCATCTAGGGTAGTTGTTTTCTATATAGTTTTGCTTTGTGTCTCTCTGAAAACTCAAGAAAGATAATAAAATAAAAGTCCAATCAGTTTTTATTTAGCAAGGAGTCAATAAGGAGGTTGTTTCTGAATACTTTTGTTGTGCCTTTCGGCACACAAGAAGAGAAGAAAGACCTGTAAGTATGCACAATAATATATATACTTGGTATTTAGTATATAGCATTATAAAGTGACACAACATGTCTATGTTTCGAATGGAATACCATCTTAATATTTTTAAATATTGCCCAGTGTAACAGTGTTGTGTGTGAAATTGAGGTTACATTCTCTACATTCTATGACAACGAGCCAAAATATCTTATGCAATCTTTCTTAATTCTAGATTAAATTTATCGTGGTTTAAGTTTTTTTCGTTTTTTTTTTTTTTAGATTTTATTGAGAAAACAAGAAAAATATTCTGTGTAAGAAAAACATTTACAACCCGATATGGATTTTATTAATATGATTAATATATTATTTACACAAATGTAATTGTCTCAGGGGTGTAATGTAAATAATATTTAATTTAGCATACAACTAAAATACAAGTGACCACATAAATAACATAAAGGATACAGGCTGTTTTCATATTTGTGTATTTATTGGATTTTTGCTTCTTGTGTCAAAACATTTCATTACTGTATTTGCTTTAAAACTGTCTGAAATCGACCACTGTTCCCCCAATCACTATCACCAGTGTAGTGAACGACATATAGTTCACTACATGAGAAAGAAGTGAGGAAAAATTTGCTCTTCTTTGCAGGGCATTATGGGTATTCCCTCTAAAGTGTGCATAGGCTGTATACTTAATGTTGCAGTGCATTATGGGACAATGTTTTTGGACACCTGAAATAATGCACTATATAACGGGATAGACGACACAACTTTGACTCGTGCCCAACTTTATATAATGGAATTCCAGACACAAGACACAAGTTATTGGTTAACACAGATTGTTTATTGCAAGAATGCAGCAATGAGCACAGAACTGGTAAGTAGAACAATATTGTCAAAGATGATATTGTGACTGAGGAATAACAGACTCCCTCTGTATTACCAGGCTAGTTGGAGATCATGAGCGGAAGTCTGTGATGGTTCATGGAGCAAACTCCTCTTGACTGATTGTGGTCTGTACATAAAGGTGACAGATGAAGGAGCAGGGAGACTTCAGGGAGGATCACATGGAGAATGCAGGAGAATATCACTTCAAGATAATTAGAGCAGATAGGTAGTCCAAAGTTGTAAGTGAGACCAGACAATGAATGAGTAAGAGGTGCTTGCTTAAATCCTGTGGCTGAGCAGTGAGGTGATGAGGAACAGGGTGATTCAGTAATCAGTTGAGAGTGAGCATTGTAAGGAAATGACAATGGAGCCTGGTGAATCCAAGACCAAATCTCATCTTAATTTCAGTGTATGTGCCTTTAAATGATCATGAGCTCTGCTCACCCCGCCCCTCTGCTCTGTGGGGCGTGACACAACACACATGGAGTGTTGCCTTGACAACAGTTGAGGGTATCTTTTGGCAGAAGAATGGCAGCGGGAGTTTCTGAGGACACTGTGCAACCATATCAATTTGAACCGGAGTCAAAAAAAAAGAAAAAAAGATTTGAACCAGAGTCGGACACGGAACAAGACGATGGCCCCGAAGAAGTTCAACAATTAAGGCTCGAACAGGACGTTTCTGAATGGTTGGTTAACGTAATGTCACTTTGATCTATCTTTGTATGTACTGGCACATAATATTACTTATTAATCAGTAACAGACACAGTTATGTCCCCACATGCCGCGGAATGACAATAAAGCTCAACTTGACTTGACTTGACTTGACTATAAACCATCTACAAAAGTAAGCTTAATGTACTGTTACCACGTTAACTTTACCACAGTGTACACAGTTTATAATAACACAGTAACCATAACGCGTTGTTCATTACAAATGTGGGATTATTAATTATATTGAGAACGTCGTACATAGAAACATGCCGTAATGTACACTTGATTTCACGTAATGAACACTTGATTTCACGTAATGAAAGTTAGTGTAAACTTTAGCCACATTCATGGTGAAACTGTCATGAGGCCGGGCTGCAGGTCTGCCTTTCCCCACCAGAGGTCGCCATCTCCCTTCCTCCCGGACTCCACTCACAGGATTACACACACCTGTTTCATTGCACACACCTGGTACAATCATTACACCCACAGCTGTCCCCGATTAACACAGACTATATAGTTTCCCCTTTCTCACCACTCTGTCTGCTTGGATTGTATGTGTGACCCATGTTCTGTCTTGGACTTCCCGTTATCGGTTTCTGTTATGTGTTGTTTCTGTTTATTGTGCCGTGTTGGCCTTTCTGTTATTTTCTGTTAATAAATAGCACCTTACCTGCATTTTGGACCCAGACCTCGTTTCTCCCCGTGACAGAATCCAAGCAGCAAGTATGGGTCCAGCGGGAAGGTTGCTCAACAGCCGCCAGGGAGATCGGAGCATGAAGGATTACGCCGAGGAATTCATTGGGTTGGCTCGGCAGTCGACTGTTGAGGAGGTCAGCCTCATGGTTTTTTTCTGGGGTGGTCTGGCTGAACCCTTCAAGTCCCAGGTACCATACTGGGACCCTGAGAAGTCGCTGGAGGATTACATCAACCTGGTTCTGCAGGTGAGCGGCTCAGCCTTCAGGGTGGAGTTGGCGGCGGAGCCCGTTCATTGTTCTCCCGAGGCGGCGATTCGGGGGCCGGCGGAGATGTCGGCGGCCACGCCCAGTGCTTCGCGTCTGCTTCCGGAGAGTGTCCTGTGCTGAGGCGCAGTGTGTGGGAACCCTCGCTGATGTCGGTGCGAGCGGCGTTGAACGCTCACAGTTCCTCCGAGGCGGCGGTGCCCGCTCACGTTCCTCCCGAGGTGGCGGTGTCCGCTCACGATCCTCCCGAAGCGGCGGTGCCTGCTCACGGCGCTCCCGAGGCGGCGGTGCCCGCCCACTGCGCTCCCGAGGCGGCGGTGCCCGCCCACTGCGCTCCCGAGGCGGCGGTGCCCGCTCACGATCCTCCCGAGGCGGCGGTGCCCGCTCACATCCCCTCCCGGGCGGCGGTGCCCGCTCACTGCGCTCCCGAGGCGGCGGTGCCCGCCGACGACCCTCCCGGCGGGGCGTGCCCGCTCACGCATCCTCCCGCCGGGCGGGCGGTGCCCGCTCACTGCTCCCGCGAGGTGCCCGCTCACAGTTCCTCCGAGGCGGCGGTGTCCGTATCCCGTTCCCAGAAACGGAGGAGGCGGAGGAAGGCTTCCGCTGTCCCACAAGGCCAGGAGGCCATCCAGGAGCTCACTGCTGGCCAGGAGGCCGTTCCGGAGCAGTCTAAGCTCCTGGCTCTGCCGGCTCCGCTCAAGCTCCTGGCTCTGCCAGCCCCACCCAAGCTCCTTGCGCTGCCAGCCCCACCCAAGCTCCTTGCTCTGCCGGCTCCACCCGAGCTCTCTGCCCTGCCGGCTCCACCCGAGCTCTCTGCCCTGCCAGCTCCACCCGAGCTCTCTGCCCTGCCAGCTCCACCCGAGCTCCTTGCTCTGCCAGCTCCCCCCGAGCTCCTGGCCCTGCCGGCTCCACCCGAGCTCTCTGCCCTGCCGGCTCCACCCGAGCTCTCTGCCCTGCCAGCACCACCCAAGCTTCCTGTGATTCCGGGGCCACCTTTGCGGCCTGCCAAGCTGCTGGCTCTGCCCGGGCCTCCGGGCGCGCTTGTGCCCGCATGGGTTGTCCCTCCGGCCCCGCCCTGGCCATTCGCTGGGGTTCCTGTTTGGCTGGAGCCCCCCTGGTCCATCCCTCCGGATCCGCCCTGGCCTCTTGCTCGGCCGCGGTCTCCAGGCCCTCTGCCTCTACATGGACCTGGCCCGCCATCCCTCCCCCTGTTTAACCGTTACACCACCCACCGGACTGCGGGGCTTAGGGGAAAGTCTGGGAGCCGGTCCGTTAATGTGGGGTACTGTCATGATGGCCGGCTGCCGGTCTGCCTTTCCCCACCAGAGGTCGCCATCTCCCTTCCTCCTCCCGGACTCCACTCACAGGATTACACACACCTGTTTCATTGCACACACCTGGTACAATCATTACACCCACAGCTGTCCCCGATTAACACAGACTATATAGTTTCCCCTTTCTCACCACTCTGTCTGCTTGGATTGTATGTGTGACCCATGTTCTGTCTTGGACTTCCCGTTATCGGTTTCTGTTATGTGTTGTTTCTGTTTATTGTGCCGTGTTGGCCTTTCTGTTATTTTCTGTTAATAAATAGCACCTTACCTGCATTTTGGACCCAGACCTCGTTTCTCCCCGTGACAGAAACATGCAAGCGATTAGCAAAGATTAATATAAAGGTTAATAAAACTTTACACTCACTTCTGGAGGTGCAGCAGGAACACAAATAGTTGGTACCGATCCTTTTTTCAGGAGCAGCTTCTTGGCAAAACTATCTTTAAACTGACCCTCGTTTATAAAGCAGTCTGGTGAGAAATGATTTGCGCAAACATGAAAGAATTGAGGTTGATCTGGGGGACTATTCCCTTCCAAAACAAAACTCAGCTACTGCGTCATCAGCGGTTCTGATTTAGGAACATCAAAACTGCTGTGCTCGTTATTACACCCAAGAACAGAACACCACGATCGCTTAGACGCCATTCTGCTCCAGCGTATCAACAATGGCGGACTATGACGACAGCTCGCTCAGGGCGGGTCTGTTGAAACGCTCTCCTGTCAATCAACAATCGCGGAGGGGCCTCCGGGATCTTGTGACGTCACAAGATCGAACAGCTCGATGACAGGGGAAAACATATTAGGAGATTTAAAAAAAAACACTGGATGGATTTTTATCATTATAGGATGGTTGTGTACAGGCACTGCCAACACACATTTCAGAACAATCAACTTGTAAAAGTGGATATAGCATTATATGACCCCTTTAATGAGCCTAAAATTACGCACTTCACACCTCTGTTCCTCAATTTGCACTGGCTACCAATAGCTGCTCACATAAAATTCAAGGCATTCATGTTTGCCTACAAAACCACCACTGGCTCTAATCCACTTTACCTAAATTCACTACTTCAGACTTATGTGCCTCTAGAAGCTTGCGTTCTGCAAGTGAACGGCGCATTATTGTGCCATCCCAAAGAGGCACAAAATCACTTTCATTGACTTTTACATTAACTGTTCCCTCCTGGTGGAATGACCTGCCCAACCTTGCTACGTGTAGGCTGATACTTGTCATAGCACTTGCATATTATTGCTCTTTTGTTGGTTTTGATTGCTTCTATTGTCCTCATTTGTAAGTCACTTTGGATAAAAGCGTCTGCTCAATGTAAATGCAAATGTAAATGTAAATGCAAATGTCTTACCAGGCTGGTGGGAGATCTTAAGAGGGATAAACTGTACATATACACACACGTCACATACAGAAGATTTGCTCCGTAACTGGCACTGATTTGCAGAAAATTACTGTCGTTTGGCAAATAAATAAAATGCATACAGTTACCTATATATTCCCAACATTTTATTATGTATTTTTTATAAGTAAAATGAAAAAGTAATATATAGTAATGTTAATAATTAGCCAGTCCACAATCTCCTTTTCTACTTGGATATGCAGGGCATTTGCAGCTTAAATGGACTGCACACCCCTTCTGTGATGACAGTTGACATGAAATTTCAAAGTTACTTATAGTTAGTAGAATGTCCAAAGCGGACTATCATTTCAGGTTCAGGCCATGCCCCCCAAACGAGTTAATGTGCCCACCCTTTCCATCCTATCCTCCTTGCTGGATGTGATTGATTTCAAAAGCGAAAGTGAAACCAAATAAAATGGCGCGCATATGAAAGCGATTGCACGCTTTCTTGAGAGTCAGCAACCACACACGATCGCAGATTGCATGCTTCCCTCTCAGAAACAACTTTATCAGTTGTATTTTTTTTTTATGTGTGCTGAAAAAATGTGGAAGTGGCAAAAGAGGAAGGGATAAGAGCTTGAGGTAAGCAGTTTTATGTTTTAGTGCCATGTCACGTTGATTTCATGTCACATTTTTATTGGTTGGTCAGTAAACGTTTATTGTACCAACAAACACATTGTGCCATGATCATGCTGTATCGTAGCACGCTATCTTTGACAAGACCTTGACAACGGCCGTCTTTGAACCTCTATCACTGTACGACACAGGACCACCAATTAAGAGCCACGATCACAGAAATTGCCACGATTGTTTCACGATGCCAATCTTTTGTCTGGGACAGCCGAATATCGTGCACTGTGTTTAAGGATTTTTGCCTAAGCCAGGGATAGGCAATGTCAGTCCTGAAGTCCCGATGTCCTGCAGATCCAACTCTAAATCAAACACACCTGAACAAGCTAATCAAGGTCTTAAAGATGACCTATTACACCCCTTTTACAAGATGTTTAAGTCTCTGATGTCCCCAGAGTGTGTATGTGAAGTTTTAGCTCAAAATACCCTACAGATAATTTTTTTATAGCTTGTTAAAATTGACACTTTTAGGGTATAAGCCAAAACGCGCCGCTTTCGTGTCTTTTGAGTTTCAAGAGCTCATGATCCAGTAGCAATACCGGTGCTGTCCTTTGCAAATAAACAGTCCACTATTAGTACAAGCCTGTTATCTTTACAGAAAACATACTCGGTTTAAAAGTCAGTCATCTGATTGTACTGTGCATAGTAAATGCACATTTATTAATCACACAGACGGGAGTACGGCGAGATAAAAATGTCAGAATAGCTGGTCTCATGGTGCCATTGCATGCTATTACAAACTTTATAAGTCCCACTTGCAGTAGCGTGTTTAGTGTACCTACCACACAAAGCACGAGGGGGGAACGCGATCGGAAACACAATTTCTCCCGGTGTTTGCAATTTCTCCCAAGTAGGAAGGAACGTGATTTCTCCCAAGGGAGAAATAGCCCCCAACACCCAAACACCCCTACCCCACCCCCTCGGACCACGATCCAGATTTCTCCCGAGGAGGACCCCCCCAACTACCACATTCCTATTTACTGTAATTCTGGTAGCACGTGAAGGCAGCATCAGTGAAAACAGGCAGAGACAATGGTAGCTTAACAATATTAGCCTTACAGATTGCTAAGAAGCTCTTTCAGAAAGGCAGTTTGGAGAGCAAATGTGTAACTTACTTTCGTGCACAAAGCATTGGTATTAATCCCTAAACATATAGGGGACTTCACCGATTTTTTCTGGGACATTTCCTTCGATAATGCAGTTTAACCTCAGTGTCCTCAGCGGCTCAGATGGAGGGAGTCTCTGGAAACTCCTATGTTCGTTGGTGCATCAGGAAACCCAACACTTGTATTGCCTCTTTGGCGCTGACATTGTACATCTCCAGTAATGGCGGACTGCTGCTTCTCACTCAGGGCTGTGTTTATGCTATGAAGCTGGGTTTCTGTGTAAGGATGTCTGTGAGCCTGTACATCCGAACACAGAGCAAGTTGTATGCCAGGATCACTTCATTGTTCAAATGCAGAAAAACGCAAGGTACCTTTGTTAGCCGCTTTGCTATCTGTTTACAAAAAGGGGTGGGAAGAGTGAACACCATACCATTTGCCAACCATTTTGCTTGGAGGCGGTCATATTCAAATGGTCATGTTCTTTTCTTGTGTCTCCGAACGGCCCTCTCGCTCTCTTGTAACCAGTGGTGAATAGCTGGAAAGTCTGATGGTTCACCTGACCAGTGAAACTGAAACTGAAAAGGAGTTAATCCCATGGTAGCTTGACGCAGAGAGTCTGTGCATACTCAACCCATGGGAGAAAATGGCTCCAGCTGTCCTGATGTTCATGACAATACGACCACAGGTATTTTCCAATCTCCACAGTCTGTTAGGTACAAGTAGGGATACAAGCTTGCCTTCTGGTAGATGATGAGGAACTCTGGATATGGCACAGACTGAGCATTCTTAGATCAGGATATCATCAATATAGACAATGATGAAATGATGGAGGAATTCCCGGGAAACACCTCGATGTAGTGGTAGTTAGGTTGCCAACTGCTTGCTGAAGACATCTGGAGGAATCTCTTGTTGCTTGGAGGTGTTCGGACTCTCAATGGAAGTGGAGCACACAACAAAATTTCTAGAAGAAGGGGATGGTTTCTGTTTGACAGACTTGAATGTGGTCTTTTTAACTGTTTTTATACAGTTAGCAAAGCAGTTCTTACTCCATTGTTGTACCTCACTAGTTTTCCAGTTTACGAGCAGGGCATGTTCTAACAACCTTGGGATGATGTCAGCCATGGAACCCTTGAAAAGCAATTGAAGCAATTGAAAAGATCAATTGCTTGTTGATAAAAATCTTGCACCTGGAGAGGACCCATTACACTGTACCTGGAAAGTACAAGGAACTTGGAATTGTTCCACCACATATTTGAAAATGATCACAGAATCAGTGCTTGCTGATTCTGTGATTCTCAATCAAGCCTAACTTCAGTGAGAGGTGTCATATTCAAGATGTCACTGAACATTACTTCATTTTTAATCGGAGGAGTTCCAATGTGGCAGAGCAGCATAACTAGAATGCTTTGAAGTGGGAAATTTAATTTGAAGTTTCCTCACCTCCTTTAGCTGGAACACTGCATTAATAAGTCAAATGTGTCAGCCATTTTATTCCAAAAATGTTAAAATGTCATTTTCACGAAAGAATGCTATTAAACAATATAGGTCTATAAGAGGTGGTGGAAATGACACTGTGGTGAGGTTATTAATAATTTTCAGAAAAAGAAAAAAAAAGGTAGAATTGTTGGGAGATAAATTCATTATACTACTGAAAGTGTCCAGACCCAAAAGTATCCTAAATTGTTTTAAATGAATAGACATTAATATAGAGTTGGTCCACTTCCACTTTCTAATACAGTTGAATTTGGAATTTCTAACAGGGATGAAATTTCACAAACTGGCTTATTGCAACTATGACATCCTATCAGAGTATCACACTTGAATTCACTGAGCTCGTGACTGCATGGCTAGGTGCTTGATTTCATAAACCTGTGGCAATGAGTCTGACTGAAACACCTGAATTTATGGGCATGCGGGTGAGGTCGTATCCTAATTCGGTTGCGCAGTGATGAATAATTTGGAGTCCAGGACTCGAAGGCCGGAGGCGGAGACAGGGGATCCTCATGCCTAGGCAGAGCTGGAGACTGGAAGGCCTGAGGTGGACCAGAGGCCCGGATGGCTCTGACTGAGGGTGAGCTGAAGAACTACCAAAAACCAGTGGAGACAGGGCTGAAGAACTGGCTGGTTTAAGAGAGGAGGCAGGAGAGGGAGGCTAGGTGGGATCTCGGGAGGCACAGGAAGCTCAGGAGATGCAGGAGATTTGGGGCTGGGCAGAACCAGCTGAGACGCAGGAGATTCAGGGCTAGGCAGAATCAGCGGAAACTCAAGAGACATAAGAGACTCAGGAGATAAAGGAAACATGGGAGACTCTGGAGAATTGGGTATTACCTCCCCAAACCAGTCAATTAAATCAACAAAGATGTCAATCAGTTCCTCTAAATAATTTCCAGAGGCCAGTTGTAGCTCACCCTCAGTGGCGGGAGTGTAGATGGGGCTTCCCTCCAAGCTGTCAATCTCCACCAGTACTTTCTCAAGCACGTGCAGTGATGCCGGCTCATGCACCTGGTCAGGCATGTTGCCAGGCTCAGGATCGAGGGCAACGATTGGCTCAGTCGTGGGTTCTAGCACTGGCTCACATGTCGTGGCGGGCTCAGGCTCTTCGTCTTAGGTGGGCTCAGGAGATCGCTCCGTGCATTGCAGGGAAAGCGGCTGGCTGGGCTCTGGGTTGGGAGTGGTGCTGAAGATGTCCTCCTCAGCGGGGCAGAGAAATACAGTCAATTATTCTCCAGCACCAACTCCCCAAATGCGGCAAAATCTTCCTTTAGACCAGTCACTGGAAGGTGTGCCTTGGACCACTTGCTTAGGCTTGTGTGGTCCTGTTAGTGCGTTTGGCATCTAGGTCAATGAAGTCCCATATGTGGTCTTCCAGCAGACAGTCTCCCTGCTCCAGGCATAATAGTTGAACCGTGGGCAGGTCCATGGGAAGATGGGAGGGAAAAAAAAAAAAAAGAAAAAGAAAGAAAAATGCTGAAAAACTGTTTTGGTCCGTTCTTCTGTCATGCGTTGATGACACAAAAACACCAGGATGATGGAGATCAGAAAATACAATGAATCCAACAGACAAGGCAAGGAAACCAACTAAACACATATGAGAATGTACAAAGAATGGAGTAGAACTCAGGGCTTAAATAATAAGGAGAACTAAAAAGATAATTAACAGAACAGGTGAACAAGATCATTAATCAAACACACTGGGAAACTGGGTCAAAAGACAGGTATGGGGAGAACACAAAGAAACAGAAAACAAAACATAACCCTGACAGAGTCTTCTGGCTCAACTGGTAAAGTCTATTACACAGCTTTTGATCTCAGTCTGCCTGAAAATTCTGTTTTCATATGGTATGTTATCAAAGCCTTAAATTGTTCATATATTCATAATCTGTATTTGTTCATAAAGAAAATGTTCTGAAGAGCTTGAAAAAAAATTAAAAAAATCACATTTTAAATTAGTGTTACGCACACTGAATGCACACGTGCCCCGGTCCAGAGACATGATAACACACACACACACAGATCAACACAGATCACAAAATGTATCTGCAGTCCAAGTCCATGACAAGACCAAGGTGACAGAAAATTTTTATCTTAACTTGAGATGGACTTAAAACAGGGTCTGGGTATTACAACACTGTATTTCTGCATTTTCTCTTGTGTTACTGCACCAGTAATTCCAAAACATATTTCTGTATCAATCCAGCGCCAGTATATAGAATGTGATTTGAGACCCAGCGTATGAAATGGGAATGTCGGTATGGGTTGGGGTCACTGTGTTATGGATGTTTAGGCTGTTCTCCACATTAAAGGGAGTGTTAACCAGCCTCTCATGACTGCGATTCATTGGGTCTGATCTACACACATGCGCAGGGTGTTTCCCTGCTAACAGCCCAAGACACTGGTAGCATCTACATGACCCTCCATAGGATAAGCGGTTTGGAAAATGGATGGATAGATTTTTGAATCCGTCATCATTTCATCACATTCCACTTTTTTAGCATTTAAAAGAGTGGAATATTTAATTAAAAAAATGACAGAGCATATTGTTTAGCCACTGAAAACAATCCTCTACTTTTCATAAAATCCTTTAGACAGCATGATTAACAAGAAGGAGAGACCTGAGGGAGGGAGAGAAAGAGATGAAGGTCTCCTCCACACAGCTGTGATATTATCAGTCTGTGTGTGTCTGTGTGTATGAGAATGTGTAGTAAAAGTACAGTTTGCGCTTATCTTCAGGGTCACTGTGAACTACTGGGATCCAGCTGTTGTGTGTATGTGAAAGAGAGAGCAATTTCTGTGATAAGAAGTATCTTTGCTAAAAGTATGTTCAGAAGCAGCTCTTCATTAATAATCATATCGCCTAATCATAACAACAATCATTTTCCTTCTTGTGTTCTTGCATGTAAGCTCATTTCCAGATTATCTGGAGCTGACAGTTATAAACAAGCATCTCTTCCGCAGTTTCTGATTGTTCTGTAAGAATGGGTAAGCATTAAAATCAGGCCTATAATTAGAGTCCCTCTCATTCATCAGCTACATTTGCTATGTGTGTGTGTGTTTGTAACAGTAAGAACATTCCTGTATTGTGTTCTTAGTGATTACAGTCTTCCTACTCTTGCCTCTGAGTGTTAGTGTAACAGTGTTTCTATGTAGATATTATAGTGCTTGATTCTGAATTACTGTGACTTTCTATTCTTCTGTTTATGTCATAGGAACCTTTCTTCACAGCCACCATTTTTATAATGTCAGTGGTGGAAAAGCAAAAGCAAGTATTTGAAAATCCAAATTAAGAAATATTTTGAATATCATTTTTTGTCTATACCAGAAGTAAACACAGACATTGCCAAACCTGACATTTGCAGAGATGCACATGTGTTTAACCCTTAAACCATATCTGTGCATCAGTGAGTACAGAAGCAGACCAGTATGAATATCTTGTTTTAAAATGTCATGTTATTGTGTTGTTTTATGCTCTAATTTTGTGAGATGATATAGGAATGTAGCTGCTGCTTTCAGAGCACTGGAAAAAGGTCCTCGAACAGATTGTACAGAAGGCAGCCCAGCATGCATTTGCCATATTTTTGCCATTTGCCAGTTATTTTTAAATTACTGTTGCATTTCATTGATGTTGTTATTCATTAAAAGTGTCTTTTTAAAATGCAATCTCTGGTCAATTAAATAAACAGCAATATCACTATATCAAGTTTAGACACAGGAGTAAGAGTTTTTTTGCAGCTATTGTCACATCCCACACTAGCATATTCATATGTTAATAAATTTCTATCATAAATAAGGCTCAGTATTACATCAAAAGAAATGATCAATCAATACTGTAGCAAAGTTTAAATTATGAATCACAAACTGGTTGCACTTTATTTTGAAGTGTTCTTGTTTCAGTGTAAATACACAAATAATGTCACAGGAGGACCAGGCTCCTCACCCAGCCAATTACCTCGCTCCACATCTCCAGCATATTAATCATCGGCACCTGCACCTCGTCAGCCC
>JAFVLL020004371.1:0-11596 GCA_021397915.2 Tor tambroides | reverse complement strand
ATATAATTAATATAAAGAACCTTGTGTACAAACTGAATTAGTGTCCCTATCTGTTGAAAAACGTCCATGTTTTGGTTGTAACAAGGCAGTGATGTAGTTAACCAACATTAACTAATTGAAACTTATTGTAAAGCATTACACTGATATTTATTTATCTACAATCTGGAATTATATAGAATTCAACTGATGTGCATCACAAGCTGTATGTATTATTGCATAAATATCAACAGCTCCAAATGTGGCTCATCCAATCAGATTTTAAAATAAGTTGTTATTTGAATTGAAACCTAAACCTTTTTGGGTTGAGTTGCAATCAAAAGATCAAAAAATGGTCAAACGTCAGAAATTGCTAATAAATTTCACAATTAAATTTAAAGAAATAGCAAGGAACTTTAAACATGACTTATGGAAGTTGAAAGACTGAAGCAGTATTTTCTTGTAAAACGCACTCAAACAATCTTCATTTTATTTACAAATTCAAAAAAATCATTGTACTGTTACTGTGATATAAAATTACTTGCACCGTGTATTTGGTCATATTGCAAGCCTTTACTTTAAACAACCAATGACAGTGTGGTATGTTCAGCTCTGTTTAACACATTTTACCAGTTTTAAATGCCAATATTTTATCCAGAATCAGCACAGAAAGTGTGAATGTCCGCAGATTCGGTCTGGGCCGGCTGAAAGAGAGATTTTACACCACAGAAGGCACATATTTCACCTGCGTTTGTACAGCTTGTAAGACTGGCTTGCATGGCTAAACAGTGGCTTGAATCTTAATCTGAGAAACAAAAGCATTTCTTCAGAAAAGGCGGTGAAACGATGTCATTTGAAATGTTTTTATGAGCCATTGTAACCAACTGTATATATTTTAACGACCGATTTATTATTATTTTTCAATGGATCGATGAGCACCTGCTTTTGGAAAGGGTGCTGTGAATGGTTTGTAAACCGTGTAAATAATGCATCTGCGCTTGAGAGGCCATTCCTGATTTCTTAAACTGCTGATTTGACGGTCAGGCGTCAGAAGAACAAATAATGTACATAAACAGAGTGGGAAACGACCCGTATTTGCCTTTGTTTAATTATGAGAGAGGAAAGGAAAAGTCTGTTTGTTGGTGTGCGTGTGTGCGTTTACATTTTGGATGCAGGTTCATTGTGATATTTCCTCATCCTACCTGTTGTACTGTGATGCTTCTTAAATGATCATACTGACAGATTAAAAGAGAGCAGGAGAGAGATGTTGATTTGTGTTTGGGGCCATTCACACTGGATGCATTTCATCTGCAATATTTTTAAGGGTTGGTCTTTATACATGCATCTTATGCAAAATGAAGGTCATTTATTTGCTATTTTTTTCCAGTGTAACCAGCGGTTTTAGAAGAATCTTCATGCACCTCTTTCTTATAGAAGCTCGTTTTCAACACTGGTTTAATTCTGAGTTTGTATGTCACAATTCAGACTTTTCTTAAGTTTATATGTCATAATTCAGACTTTTTTAAAATTACGTCGCAAATTTGAATTTCCTTAAGTTTCTGTATATCTAGTAATTCTGACTTTTCTTAAGTTTGTCACAATTCAGACTTTTAAAATTATATGTCGCAATTCTGACTTTTTTCTCTGAATTCTGAGTTTGCATCTCGCAATTCTTTTTATTTTTGGCCACAGAATAAAAAATACAATTGCAACTTTTTATATTTCACAATTCTGACTTTTTTTTCTCATAATTGCGAGAAACAAAGTCTAAATTGTGAGATGCAGTCACAATGACCTTTTTTATTTTTTTGTTTTTCTTTACATAATTGCCTTTACAAAACACTGTTTATACACTAAAAAGAGATGTAGAAACTATTTTCACTCAGAAAACTCATGTATATTACACTGCATTAAATATGAAATTTTAAGTATAAAAACTTATATAGTATTTTCTTGTAAAACACCAGTAATCTTGGTTTTATTTACTGTGTAACTAGAGACAACATCAAGATAAAAAAACACATCAACAGTCATCCAAATGACTCATGCACTATACTCAAAGGCTTTTGAAATCATATGATGCTTTTTGTGAGGAACAGACCCAAATTTATTTCATTTTCAAACTTTCAAATGTCTGATGAAGAGCGTTTTAAGCTCGAAACGTCACCTGTGGTGAGAACATAATTAAAAACTTCTCTATCTCTGGAGCTGTGGTGTGCCTACTTTGATGCGTTTGTTCCTATTCCTGCGTGGTGGAGCACCCACATTGAGCTTTTTTGGCCTAATTGATGTGCGCTCTTGGACTGTTTTTTTATTTTCAAACTTTCAAACATGAGTTCAAACTTCAGTTTGAATATGCAGAAATTAGATTTGAGATATAGTGAGATATAGTGGAGGGGCATTGAGTAACGACAGGCTGTTCCTCACAAATCTGTGTCATATCAAGTGAAAAGTATTTCCAGCCTGCGTTTGTTTCTATAAGTCGCACTCCATCTGTGTTTGAGCGCAGGAATGCATCTGGTGTGAACGGCCCCTCGTTAGTTTGCACAGCTCTGTGTTTGTGTACATGACGCAAGCCGAGGACACATGACTTATAATCAACCTTCTTTCCACAACATGTGTCGTGTGCTTGTTTGTATGTTGGTTGTTGATGAAGAGAACTATACGTTAAAATTTTTTAAAGAATAAACCATGCATATAAAAAAAACACTGATATCAAATTTTATTTCTTAGACACAGATTCTTGAAGTGCTTTATTCATATATTTGTCTCTTTCACCCAGTTTATACAGCTGTTTTATTATATTTATCTATCAAAGAATGCAGAATATAAATTATTTACATTATAGATATGCATAGAGATACAAAACTGTATTTTAATGCGTACAAATCACAAATCACTTTGCTTATAAAAATAGGCTATAACATGCATGCATGATAAAAGCATGTAAGTACTTAATGCACAGACCTTTAGCAGTGCATAATAATGTCAGCAATAATTCAATTAGCTGAAGAACTTCAGTGAATCTACAGAGGCAGTAAAAGAGCTTGAGAGCAGCAGCAGCAGTTAAAAGTTGTAAGAGAGCTGGAGTTTTTACATTCATAAAGTACATGGCTATTTATAATGTCTCTGTGATCTTTTTAAATGCCCATATGTGACCCTGGACCACACAAGAAGTCATACGGGTCAATTTTTTGAAATTGAGATTTATACATCATATGAAAGCTGAATAAATAAGCTTGTATGGTTTGCTAGGATAGAACAATATTTGGCTGAGATACAACTATTAGAAAATCTGGAATCTAAGGGTGCAAAAAAAAAAAAAAATCAAAAATCGCCTTTGAAGTTGTCCAAAAAGTTCTTAGCAATGCATATTATTAATCAAAAACTAAGTTTTGATATATTTATGGTAGGAAATTTACAAAATGTCTTCATGGAACATGATGTTTACTTAATATCCTAATGATTTTTGGCATAAAAAAAAATTATACAATGTATTTTTGGCTATTGCTACAAATATACCCGTGCTACTTATGACTGGTTTTGTGCTCCAGGGTCACATATGAGTGTTTTACCCTAAACATAACGCATTTAAAAGCTTACTTAAGAGCAGAACTGCTCTCAAACTCGCATCTCACCGCGCTGATGCTGTCCACACTCGGCTGGCTGTTCACTCTCATGTGCGTGTGCGAGAACGGGAAGGTCTCAGATCGGGACATCTTCCCTTTACCATGTCCAGCATCGCTGGGACAGTCTCTGATGTGTCGCATGAACTCAGGAGCCGTGAATCTACGCAGGAGTCTGTTTCCAAACCCAGAGAGCCCAGAAGAGCGAGCTTTGACCCTTTCAGGTTCGAGTTCTTCCCGACCGAACAGGAGTTTGCTCTGTCGGGTTGCTTTGGGAAAACTCCCGCGCTTTTGCACATCTTTTCTGATCTCGAAGCTATCAGTTGTTTTTGTGCTCTCACGGCTGTAGAACTTGGCCACAAGTGGTTTTTCGTCTTGTAGTGACGCTCTTTTGAATTTGCTCGCAGATCTGTTGATTTCGTGCAAGTCGCCCTGATAGGACTGTTTCCTTCCGGTTCTCAGGTCGAGATTAAACGATCGGGTCTTTCCCCAAATTGGTGCATCGCCATCCATCTCACGTTCTGCGCTTTTAGAGCTTCCGATTTCTTTCAGCACTGAGTTTTGAATCTGTTTCGAAGCGAACAGCAGATCCGGTCCGTCTTCAGATCTGTTGAGGGTTTGGTTGGCATCTGGACGTCTGAAACGGAGCCGCAGGCCATTGCTGTCCCCAATGTGGAGCTGCCTCTGAAACAAAGCCGGAAGGATTTCCTCATGCTTGCTTTGGATTTGTTTGGAGAACCTCTCCAGAACCTGCTTCGGGAGGCGACTGGGCCACCGCAGGTCTTCAGCAGGTTCTCCAGTGCTGTTTGTCGGACTCACAGTCTTCTTTCCACACCCGTTGAGGGTTTGAACGCACTGGTTGTGCCCGAAGAAATCAGCAACTTGGATAGCCGAATGTCCGGCGTGATTCGTGCGATCCAGTCGCAAACCGAGCTTCTTGAAAGCCCGCACTAGGAACTCCAAGATTTGGCTGTGTCCTCCGCATGAGGCGTACATGAGGGCACTGTTTCCCCATGTGTCTGTGAGCTCTGGGTCAGCATTGAATTGCACAAGCAGCTTCACCGAATCTAAGTGTCCGTGTTCACATGCAAGACTCAAGGCTGTGCGTCCATGGTCGTCTCGGACGTTCACATCCGCGCCTTTTTCCAAAAGCAGCTGGGTGAATTTGGATCTGGTTGCATGCTCTTGAAGGCAAACGGCATGCATTAGAAGCGTTCGCCCGTTTTCGGCTTTCCCGTTGACGATGCGTCCATCCAAAGCGTCCAGGACAAACCGAGCCAAGTGGACTTTCCCGCTCTGCATGGCTTCCAGGAAAGTTTTGGTGCCAGATCCCTGACACAAGTCCTTCGGCCTCAGCATCATGATCTGGAGTTAGTTTGTGATGGTTATTGTCAGGCAGCTGAGAGTTTCTGAGTCTGCTCTGAGAATCTGTCTGTGTTTTTATACCTCAGCGCTCTGCACGCCCTTCCCCTGTTGCTACAGAAACAGCCATCCGCGAGCGGCGAAGCTGCTATGGGTCCATTCACAATCACCTCCTCTTTTCTCAGCCAGGAGGGGAGAGAGAAGCACTAATTCGATGACAAGAATTACTCAGTGGTAAAAACACGGGTTTGTTTTATTCTCCTGTCAGGTTGGTTGGATATAAAAGGATCCGTTGCCTGAGCAACAGCGTTAATGGCCTTCTCTTTTTTTTGTGTATAAAAAACATATATACTCCTACAGAAACATAGAGGGCTTTGTAAGGTTTACAAAGGTCAAGTGGGTGTATTATAGATGTTTAAATCCCTGAGTCATGCCTGATGAACCTGCAGCGACCTGCAGAGTCGTTAGTATGCAGATTAACACACATTCTGACTCAGCCCGGCTCACACAACTGTGCACATCAACATCTGCTCCAAAACTCATTTGCAATATTTATTTTCACAACACTTTTAATTTACTGTAATTGTTGCTCAGCAGAAGTGTTATTTTTTTCAGAATATGAAATTATTTATGGTGTTTGGTAAGTCAGGTGTCATTGTAACTACTGCTTATATTGGTGTAGCGTAGCTTTCATATCGTATATAACATCATACATCATTTTTCAGATTTCATGATATCATACATTGCATATAAAACATCATTTATCATATCTCCCACATCACATCTCATTTCTCATACATCATATACATCATTTTTCATATCTCAAATATTACATGTAATTTCTCATACATCCT
The DNA here is from genome assembly GCA_021397915.2 of Tor tambroides. Classification (NCBI taxonomy): domain Eukaryota; kingdom Metazoa; phylum Chordata; class Actinopteri; order Cypriniformes; family Cyprinidae; genus Tor; species Tor tambroides. The sequence goes on along the minus strand of JAFVLL020004371.1, from coordinate 5,778 downwards.
ATCTCATACATAATATATCTAATTTCTCAAAATATATCTCATGCATCATATCTCACTCATCTCATCATAAATCATCTCATATTAAATATCTCATACATTATAATTTCTCATACATTACATCTCATTTATGATATATCATATATCATACATCAAATATCTAATTTCTCATACATTATATCATACATCATATCTCACATCTCATTTCTTATTTCTCATACATCATGCATCATATATTGTATCTATCATATCTTGTGCATCATATACATCATCATATAGATACTTCATATATCATCTCATACATAATACATCTAATTTCTCATGCATTTTATCTCATACATTGTCTCACATCATAAATCATCTCATATTTAATATCTCATACATCATATAATTTCACATTCATCATATCTCACATCTCATTTCTCATATCATACATCACATCTCATACATTACATCTCATACCTCAAATGTCTCATTTCTCATACATCGTATAATTTCACATTCATTATATCTCACATCTCATTTGTCATATCATACATCATATCTCATACATTACATCTCATACCTCAAATCTCATCTCATTTCTCATATCTCATATCATACATCATATCTCATACCTCAAATATCTAATTTCTCATACATTGTATCTCATACATTGTATCTCATATTTTACATCAAATCTCATAAATCACATCTCCTATCTCAAATATCTAATTTCTCATACATGATATCTCATACATCATATCTCATACATTACATCTCATGCCTAAAATATCTAATTTCTCATACATTACACCTCATACATCATATCTCTTATCTCATTTTTCATATCTCATACACCATATATCATACATCATATCTCACACATCTCAGACATTATATCTCACATCATATATCATGTCTCATTTCTCATATCTCATGCATCATATTTTGTACATCAAATATCTCATTTCTCATGCATTACATCTCATACATCATATCTCACACGTCATACATCATATCTCACATCTTATGTCATATCATACATCATAGCTCATACATCACATATCATTTCTTATATCATATATAATACAGTACATCATATATCATGGGGTTTTATTTGGGCCAGCAAGCAACCATTCATAACTCGCTGGTGAGTTTTGAACAGGCAATTTTCTAGTGTTTTCATTCCTCATACATGTCCTTAACAATTAGCATATTGTTTAAAAGGCATTTCTGTTGCTCAAACACTAGATCACGGTGCTAACAATGCCAAGGTCATGGGTTTGAAATGTATACCTTAAATGCAACGTGAGTCAGTCTGGATAAAAGCATCTACCAAAATAACCATAAATATGATCCAATCAACAAAGACACCCTGAATATCCACCTGAGCAAAAGTCACTAGGCCATTACCTGCGTCTCAGGTCACTTTGACCACTCCAAAACCAGACACAAGTCTCTCGCTGTGGGTTATTGCATTTCCCATAACCAGGACGACCTGTTGCTTGGATGTTGGTGATTTTATCAACATAATGACACACATGGCGCGGATGGGAGCTGCTTCAGTGAGACACTGCTGGATAATTCAATTTCTGATCAAAATAATCTCCACTTGAAAATCTCTCGTGAAAAGAAACCATGTGCTGCTTTCTGAGATGAAGATGACAGCTATAAATACATTAGAGATTCAAGAAGATGTGGATCAGTCGCTTTCTGAGAACAGATCAGTGATTTGGCATTAAGAGAGATGAAATAAAACAGGTAAGTCAGTAAATCAGTGATGTTTATATTGCCAGAAAGCAGGAAACTCTAATAACTGAGTCAAAAACTCAAACTGCAGTGAAAAACTACTTCAATTTCAGTCTAATACTCACATAAAACAAATATGACTTCAGAAGACTTGGAATATATTAATAAATCAATGTAATATGTTTGTATAGCACTTTTCACAATACTTATGGTTTCAACACAGATCATATACACCACATACATCATATCTCATTTCTCACTTCTCACTTACAAATTGATCTAATTACATTTTTTTAAATAACATTTCTGCATTAACAAAAAAAAAAAAAGCAGCAAAACTCAATCTAATAAAATTCTGAATGAACAAAACATCTGAATACATTTCTAAAATGCAATAAAAATTTTGAATATAAAATCTATGCATAATGAATTTGTGGAAAGTTTTTTGAATTTTTTGAATTAGTTTAATTTAAGCTATTTTTTCACTGAAAAGCTAGCACGCCACAGCAATTACATTCTCATTCACATTTCTGTATATGCAAACACATCGTAAGACACATAAAACAATTCTTTTACATTTACCACACACTTTTATCCAAAAAAGGCTTACACTGCATTCAAGATATACATGCAATCACTTCATGCATTCCCTGGGAATCGAACCCATGACCTTGGCATTGCACCAAGTTGACAAAAAACATATATTTGTGCAAAAAAAAAAATACTGTATTCTATAGCAAAATACTACACAAATGAACAACAACAACAAAAAAGTCTAAATCATGTAGCAATTGCTGTTCACAGTTTGAATGCATGGATCATATTCATAAGATCGTCAAGAGCAACTGCGATCTGAACACTCGCTGATTTTTAATTACACTCTTATCTTTTAATATGAAACACTGTGAGAATAAAGCAGGTCCAAGCTGTGCTTTAGCCGTAAGTGAGAAAATGCCAGCAGGATCCACACATGCTTCCGTCCGTCCATACGGTCCAAACGAGCTCTGAGCACCGCTGAAGGAGAAATCAATGACGGCTGAGTCACAGACGTTTACATCTGCTCTCAAACAAGACAACAAGAGAGAGAAAGACAGTTTATCACTACTGATTTGTCTTGCTTTGAATTATGCATCAACATGCAACTATACAAAAGTTTTCAGAAAAGAATCAAATCAATCAATGCTGCTTCTGCTAAAATACAGCCATGAAAGAGTTAAAGTGAGTCGATTCTCTTGATCTAGTGTTTTAAATATGTCATTCACCAGAGGGACTGAGTGAGTTTAATTAATCTTATGCCCCAGGACAGATGTTTGCTCCATCGTCACGTCCAGCTCAATGATTGTGATGAACTCTGAGATGGTTCATTTAGTGAATCGTTTCAGTAATAGCATCAAGAAAATGGTATGAAACTGGAAAAAAAGACAAAAAGTCAAAAGTCAAAGGAGATCTCCTACTATAAATAACAGCAAGAAATATTAAATCATTTCTAAATAAATTTCTAAATAATTGTCCAAATAAATACATACATTTATGAATAAAAAAACATTTAAATAAATTTCTAAAATAAATAAATCTATAATCAATTTCTACATAAATAAATGTATAAATAAATGTCTACATAAATTAATTACATTTATACATTGATTTATTTGTTAATAATCAGTTCCATAAATTCAACATCTACAGACAAAATAGCTGAAAACAGCAAAATAGCTGCAAAACTCAGTCTAAATAAATTTCTGAATGACCAAAACATCTGAATAAATTTCTAAAATAAAATGTCAATAAATACATTTATAAATAATCAACTTCTGTATATTCTGTATAATACATATTCATTTTTTACATTTATTTATCAATAAATCACACACATGAATCCAATAAGCTCTACATCCACAAAATATAGCTGCAAAGTCTCAACAAAACAAAACATCTGAATAAATTTCTAAAATGAAATTCAAATATATACATTAATAAATAATCAGTTTTATTTATTCATTCATTCCAATCAGTTCCATACGTGCTACATCTCAGTCCCAATTTACACACAATCCATCCTAAATAGTATCAGGATTAATGCATCCAAAAATATATATTGCTTCTGAGATTAACTGAGGTTAATTTAGTGAAATAATTGCTTCTGTAATTACAAGGCTGCATGGTTTAAAAATATGCCAAGCTAATTTTGTGATGCATTGGACAACACTGCAGACAAATAGATGTCAAACATGAATCTGAGAGCAGGAGTGAAGGTGTGATTATAGGACTGTATCAGGTGAAGTGCTCACAGCTCTCGCTCTCTATTTCAGCCTTTTACTCGTCCAGAAAAAGCCCTTTGAATCTTCACAGGCAGCCGCTCGGCTTCAAGTGAGTTATTGTGTTTGAGATAATCTATGACCGACCGCACCGGACTCAAGGAGAGACTGTTACTATTTAAGGATCTGTGGTTCTGATGGCCATTTTAAACATTTATCTGTCAAATTCTGGATTCTGATAATAATCAATAGTGTTAATAATTTCAGTGGTAGCATATAGGACTTTCCAAAGAATTGGAGATGTCCAAATATACCTAATATAAATAACAGCAATAAACATTAAATACATTTCTAATTAAATAGTTTTTTTTTCTATATATATTTTTAATAAATACAATTCCTATATAAATGTTTAAATAAATGTCTAAAAAAAAAAAATCAAAATAAAGTGTCTGAATTTCTAAACACATTTCTAAAGAAAGCTCGATCTGGCCTAAAATGTCTGAACAAATGTATAAATAAATAAATAAAAATAAAATGAATGAATGAATGAATGAATGAATGAATGAGTGAATGCAAAATTGGAAACTTGGTTTTAGATTTGGCCTAAAATGTCAAAATAAATTTCTAAACAAATGTCTTAATATACAATATTCTGAATAAACAAAATATCTAAATGAAATTCTAAAAAAATTAATTTCTAAATAAATAAATACATTTATAAATAAATAAATAAACATAAAAAAACAGAATTGGAACATGGTTTGAGATTTGGCCTAGAATGTCAAAACAAATTTCTAAACACGTTTCTACAGTGAATTTTTTAAAGTCTAAATACATTTCTGAATAAATAAAATGTCTAAACAAATGCATAATTGAATTTCGAAATAAATATTTGATTTCTAAATAAAGGCCTAGCCGTCACTCAGTGTTGACTAAGCAGTTTGTCTAAAATGACTAAATAAATTTCCAAATCAAAAAAAATTCACTTCTGGATAAACAATGTCTATTTTTCTACATTTCTGAATAAATAAATAAAAACGCCAGGTTTCAGATTTGGCCTAAATGAAGCCGTAACTCAGTAAACCTCCATACTTCATCAACTCAGTAAAACCATTGAAGAATTCTTGAGTTTGTTCTTTAATTCCTGGTGAAGGGAGACCATGTAAATCAGGGTTTAAAAATGAATGGCTTATTATGCAAACATCTTAAGCGGGTGGGTGCGTGGCGGTGGGCTGATGGGGTGCCGCTGCTTTGGTATAATTGGGCAGATGGATGCAGAAACGAGAAATGACCACATAAATACTCCGTGTCTCATTCCCCACGCGGATCAGACCTGAAGCTCAACGCTCGGAATAGCCAATTAGAAATTAAGGTTGATTCTGAGTTAATGCCTGATCGTCAGTCAGGATTGACGGTGATCGCCACAAATGGAGGTTTCTGCTCAGCGAGACCGGTGACTGATTCTAAGAGAAGGTGTTTATAGAAACGCAAATGTGAACCGAAGTGACATGATGGAAGTGAGTTCAAAACACCTTACTGAAATAACCTGGGCTTTCATTTTCACAGAGTGATGACATGGGTATGTTAATGTGAACATGGATTTCATATGTAAAACATTCAGCAGTTCAATAAGTTTAACATAAGTTCAACAGACAGAAAGTATCTGCAAAACTCAAGCCCAATTTGCACACAATGCATCCAAAGTATCAGGATTAGTGCATCCAAAAACATGTGGGAAAAAAAGCATACACTTCCAAAAACATGTTGAAAAACCTTGTGCATCCAAAAATAT
>JAFVLL020004370.1:0-12581 GCA_021397915.2 Tor tambroides | reverse complement strand
GACAAATAAAAATCTTGAATCTTGAAGTCGTAAGTATTAAAAAAATATATATATTTTTTTAACATATCTATTTATTAGTCATTTTGAAAGTAGAGCCAACCTGTTACATTTAACTGCATTTTTTTAAATATTTGTTTAGTTATGAATATTTTAGAATTACATTTATATTGCATTTAACATATTAAAAATAGCAAATTAAATATCAAATTAAAAATTAAGTAACAGTTTTAACTTTGTCTATTTATTATTCAATCTGAAAAGTAATTTATTAATTTACTTTTTTTTTAAATTAATACATTTCTAGTTGATTCTAGCATTTTATTTTTAAGTGGCATTTCTGTACCTCCATTGATTTCTCTAAAATAGCCTTGTAAATATGGAGCTGTTATACTTAAAATGCCTTTAAAGGAGATACCAAAGATGACCATCACATATGCAGACTGATATCTAAAAGTCCATAAACATCACGATCAGTTACTGCTGTTCAAACTCTCTTCGACAAGCGAATGCGATGAAACCGGTTTTCTGGTTTGGTCAGGTGATATTCGATAAAAAACCCATTTTTCCATTCACTCAATATCACTCAACCAAGGCTCATTGGAAATTCACACTCGTGCCAACGTTTCTGCAACACCATAACTTACTGCTCTTTTCTCAGCAGTTTCAAAGTGAATTGTCCAGTAAGTGGCACTAAAACGTGTGTTCAATATGTGTCTGTGGCCACATTTTTATTATGTTGGTACAGGCACGTATTGTGGCATTTTTATTACGTTGCTTCAGGTATGTATTGCGGTGGTTCAAAATTCAAATGTCTGGGGAGTGTCGCTAAAAGTTTAATGCTCTGTTGTGTTGGAAAATGACATACCCTCTACACCAAACCCAACCCTAAACCTAGATAGTGTAAATAAAAGCAGAAGTGATATAAAAATACATTTGCTGATGCAACTGTGCTATTTTAAATTACACGCATGTTTGAGCTGGTTTGTCAAAGCAAACCTACTGAATTAGAAAACTCGTACAACTGAAGCTGTATATGTGACGCTAACGTTCAAAAGTTTCAGTTTTCAGATCTCACAGTATGTTAACATTTTTTTGAAATCATAACATAGTATTGTGCAAGGAATTGTGTGAAAATGAGGCTTTCGTATGATAACTCTGGCCCTGTAAATCATAATATGTGTGAAAAGGAAAATTTGTGAGTTTTACTGCCTCTAGTTTTCATTTCAACTAGAAACTGCAGCGCTTCATACGTATAGGTAAGTTTGTTTTGGTATGAAGTACGAGCTTTGCAGAAGTGTAGGTGGAGGCTCATATTTCCAATGAGCCTGGGTAGGCTACACTGGATAACAGAGTTGATGCTTCTTTGGCTGCTCTTCCATTATATTTCAAGTGTCAGTGCCCGGTTTTTCACAGACACACACACACACACACACACACACACAGAGAGGACTGTGACTCCAGGGCATTGATTTACTGAGTGGCGAGCGCTGTTTTTTTAGTGATCAAAGCCTTCGAGTTCGTAGTTTGATGCCAGAGAGAGAGAGAGAGAGAGAGAGAGAGAGAAAGTGACATAGACAGAGAGAGACACAGTGAGAAAGAGAGAGAGAAATATGGAAGGAGAAGACTGATGAGATGAAATATGTGAAATCAAGCAGAAGGTTGCAGAAAATAGAGCTGGCATCTTCTCCAGAGCAGTCGGTATGTTCTCTCTTGTGGGAAGAAGCCTGTAGATCGCTTCCTTTATAGTCTTTCTGCTGTGCCTGACGGTTCTGGTGGCAAAGAAAAACTGCCACCTCACAACACTCTACAACTCTCATGTACAAACCCTCTCGGGATTCGGTAACAGCCAGCCATCTGTTTCCAATGCCATCTCACAGGTTTGCATCACATTGCCACTTCGACATTCCCTCCCTGAAGTCAAGAATCTTTTCATTGTCCTGGAGCAAAGAGAAGAGTGTGACTTTATGTTAAAGGAATATTCAACGTTATTTTCAAACCTAATGTCTGTGGGCCGCAGCTGTTGCATGCTGTCAGTTACAGAGGATAGTATTTGCCACTCATCTCTCAGGTTGTGAAAAATGAGTAAATACACAATAAAATACACATACATAACAGATGCATGTGTATGGGCCCTATGAAATCAGGTTTTTTTTGGATTCCGTTTTAATGGTTAAAATAAATTTTTGCAATAAAAAAATCATGTTTAATTAATAATTAAATAATTAATTAATTTAATATTTTAAAATGTGATCAAATGAAAATGTAACAATAATATTTTGGAAAACCATTTCTAGCTTTTGCTTGCATCACAGTACTGAAACTGCTTTAGTAAGGGTTATCAATGACCTACTTTTTGGTGATTTGAGCAATCGTTCCATACTCTTATTACTCGATCTGAGCTCAGCTTTTGATACTGTCTGTCATAAGTTATTACTCGTGCACCTTTCAGAGTTTGGCATGTCAGAAGCTGCGTTATCCTGGTTTTCCTCCTATCTGACAGACAGACAATACTACATCACCATGCATAACTATAAATTTCCCACTGTCTTACTCAAACGGTGTTCCACAGGGCTCAGTTCTCGGCCCATTATTGTTTATTATTTACATTATGGCTCTTCGACAAATTATTCGCCGCCATGGTTATCAGTACCACTGCTATGCCTATGATATTCAGATATATATTGCTTGCTGACCGGACACTATTCACCAGCCTGCTTCACTATCGTCATGTATCAATGAGTTAAAGACCTGGCTAAACTCCAGTTTTCTCAGTTTGAATGTGACTAAAAAATCTTACTTATCGGTCCTCAAACTCTCACAAAAAATGTAACTAATGCTCCCAGACTTGACCTTGAAGCTACATCAATTACTCCATCTGCCACCGTCAAAAACTTAGGTATCATTCTTGACTCTTCACTGGCCCTAGATGCTTATATTAGTAAACTTAAGCTACGTTTTTCAACTTTGCCGTATTGCCAAAGTCTGTTCCTATGTCAGTTCAGAAGATGCTGAATCATTAGTACATGCATTTATCACATCTCGATTACTGTAATTCTCTTTTTTTTCTGGACTACCAGTGTACTCTTTTTGCAATATATTCAAAACTTTGCTGTGAGAATGTTAACTTACATTAAACGGCCTGCTCATATCACTCCTATTTAATCTTCACTGGCTACCTGTGTTGTCTTATATTATTTACACAATTCTTCGGCTTACCTTTATGTTACTCTGTTGTCTTGCTCCTTCCTATCTGTCAGACTTACTTTCTCCTTATATTCCCTCTTGACCACTTCGATTATCTGGAGGTGAGCTTCTTTGTATACATCAATGGGAGGCAGGTCTTTCACTGTTTTGGCTCCTAAGCTTTGGAACTCATTGCCACTGTCTCTAAGGACAATATCCACACTGCATGAATTTATGTCTAAACTCAAAGCCAATTTGTTTAACCAGTACTACCTGTCATAAGGTGATTCTTCTTAAAAACGGTTATGTTTTTCTGTTTGTATTTGGTTGTTTGCACTACTATTGTGATATGCAACTGCAGTCGCTCATGTCTTGTACCAAAATTAGTTTCTGCCAATTTTTAATTTTATCGGGCGTGAGTAATTTTTAATGGCCAAAAAAAAAAAAAAAACACACACACAAAAAAACAGTAATTATAGGCTATCAGAAACACTGGGATATACAATGTTTAAGGAAAAAAAAAAATTAAAAAGCAATGTACAGTTGGATGATGGGTGGAAAATATATAACATATATACTTGTATTAACATTATTTATTTGTTTTTATGCCAATTTTTTTTTCACATTTTAATAATATTATTTTTTATTTTATCTATTAATATATCATATTTATCTGTATATAATAACTGAATTCATGTATTTAATTCATTTATTTTATTTTAATTTAATCAGAAAATTTTCTCAGCAAATTATTTAAATAAAAAATAAATTAAAAATTTAAATAATTTACTCAACAAAAAGTATGAGTAGGAGAAATAGGGATTCACCTTTATTAACTGTAGAGTATAAAATAAGCTATAAATACAGTTATAATAAAAATAGGTTATATTACAATTCAGTTTATACTATAAAAAGATAAATAAGAAAACGTAACCAAAAATGAAACACCCTAATGTATTGAACATGAGAGTCCACTTTTTTTTTTTCCTCTGCTGTCAGTTCCTGTTTTCCTGATGGCTCAGGCCAACATGGTAATTATCATCTGCAGTGGGCATAAACATGGTTGATTAAGGAAAATGAGAGGATTATGAGCAGGTTCCTGTAGATGAGGTAAAGCAGAAGCTTGTAGGGTGAGGGCCTTTCTTGGAGGCTGCTGACAGAACCTATAACCACAGCTGCTTTGTTAGTGAGAGCAAAACCACACATTTCCCTCTGATCATCTATTCTGCCTGAGTCCATCCTGAGTGTGTGTGTGTGTGTGTGTGTGTGTGTGTGTGGGTATGTGTGTTTAATCCTCATAATAGAAATGCCATTTCTGATTTAGACGTTGAGATGTGATGACAGTCGTGCCGCTGGGAGTGAGGCACACAGCATATCAACAGAAGTGAAACTCTAGCGCTGGAATCAATATCTCTGTTCAGAGTTTACCGCAGCTGATCAAGTGTCCTCATAACTTCAGATTTTCTTTATGGAGTAGTTTACTTCAAAATTCTCCTATGTCATCATATGATTTGGAACATAACAGGAATTGGAAGATTTTCAAGCTAAATTGTGGTGTGTTCCTCACACAAATTTAGCATGTGTTCTCAGAAGACTTGGAATATAGAGCACGAGTTGTTTTTTTTGTTTTTTTTTCATTTGCGGATCTTGCAAACCTCACTGTATGCAAGAACAGCAAGAACATTTTCCAAAATATCTGCTTATGTGTTTCACAGAAAATAAAGTCATTCAGAATGACATGAGAGTGATTAAATGATGACAGTATTTAAATTCTGGATGAACTATCCCTTTAACTTTCAGGACAATCTCCACAGAGAATATAATGTTTATAAAAACGGCTCTAACAGAGAGCAAACACCCTAGCAACAAAAGAATGCATTGTCTGATGGTATAATACATATAATACTGTGGTACCTTGATATATAAGCCGGTTTAAAAACATATCCAAATTGAAGTAAAGACCTTCATGAAGGCCCGTAAGCCAAATGTACACATGATGGTTAATATGAGTAATTTTGTCATTAATCATGTGATTTTTGGTGTATGTCCTCACAATTATTACAATTATTAAAACTTTTGTAAAAGTCTGTTAAAAGTGTTATTATCCAATGTTTCATAGCATATTTCAGTGTCAGATTTGCACAGGTTTAGGATTCAATGTTTTAAACTAAACGTATTCTTATTTTCATGCTTACAAGTTAATAAACTTGGTTGTTGAATTGATTGGACAACAGCATTTTACATTTTTTATACTATTATTGTTTTTGTTAATATGTTGGATTTTTTCATTTTATTTTATTTTTTATTCTTAATATTATTTCGCTTGTAGTTTAACTTATTGGTCCCACTTTATATTAGGTGGCCTTAACACTCTAAAAAATTGGTACTATATAGCACTAAAAGTGGTTCTTGGCTCATAATCATAGGGGAACCACTTTTGGTGCTATATAGCACCATATCTTTAAAGGTGCTATACAGCACCTTTGTCAAATGGTGCTATGTAGAACCATAAGAGGTGCCATATTGCATTGTATCTCTTCAACAAAAATGGTGCTACACAGCACCAACAGTGGTTCTTTGGCTCGTAAAGAACCTTTAAAGGGGCTTAACAGGTTCTTTGTACGGCAGTGGTGCTATATAGCCCCTCAGTCATGCCAAAGAACCACTGAAGAACCATACAGGAGCTTAACAGGTTCTGTAGATGGTAGCGGTGCTATATAGCCCCTCAGTCATGCCAAAGAACCGCTGAAGAACCACTGAAGCACCAAGATTTGGTGCTATACAGCACCAAAAGTGGTTCCCCTATGATTACGAGCCAAAGAACCACTTTTAGTGCTGTATAGCACCATTTTTTTTAGAGTGTACTATGTACTTACATTTAAATTAATCATTTGATACAATGAACTTTATTGTGTACATACATGTTTTTACATTGTACTAACTGTATGTAGTTATATCTGTAGTTAATTTCTGTAATTACATTTATAATTACACTGTTGACCCATCCCTCACACCTTAACCCACCCTTAAACCTACCCATACCACCAAACCTGTCCCTAACCTTACCCGTATCCCACCACAATAGCAGCAAAAGTGTTTTGAAATACATAACCACAATAAGTACATTGTACTTACGTCAAAAAATAAGTACATAGTAGTTAAGGCCACCTAATATAAAGTGTGACCAACTTATTTATTTCCAGTTAGTAATTTTAGTGCTTCATTTTAAACTGAAAAATATTGTTTCAGAAGACATAAGTTTACCTTACATGTTGAAAGTGAAATTTTGTTTCTGAGCAGCGATAGCCCCTGCAGTAGTTGAAATGACAAATGTGATGTTACTTAAGCGGGGTTTAAATGTGAAAATCCCCTTAGTATTTTTGTGGGAGCCTACAGTCAACATTTCTGATGTCATCTTGAACCTTTATCCTGATATCTGCTTTTGTGCAATTCTAATAAGCTAGTTTAATGAAACTGTCAAAAAGCCTTTTCAATAAAGCTTCATATGTCAATGTGTCACTGATAGCGTTTAATCGTGCTGTCAGAATTATACTGATCTTGTTTTTTTTTTTTTTTCTCCACAGGAATCTTTTAGACAGAGACACGTTCTCCAAATCTGATCCACGTGAGTACAGCCATTGGAAGATGAAACTGAGCTATCGTCATTTTATACTCTTTCTGCATTAATTAGCGACCCCCACTCGTTTTCTCTGTAATCTCTTGTCTTTCGCCTCTCATCAAACATCAGCGTGATTCTGATGAGTTCTTCTCATCTACAGCGCTCTGCATGGTTCCAACGAACCTGAATGAAACATGAACTCAAATGAGCAATGGCAGTTTCATAGAGACCCTTTGAAGAGAACTGACAGATTGAGCTGAAAAAGAGGGAGGTGGATAGAATTTCAGCGTTTTAACTAAGTGAATCTCTCTCCTTTCTGAAAGAAATATCTCTTTACTTCTCATCTGCCAGAGCGGTAGATAAGGGGTTATAATAAAGAAATAGTTCACCCAAAAAATTTAATTCAGCTCACCCTCACATTATTTCAAACCAGTATGATTTTCTTTCTTTGGTGAAACAGGTGAAATCATAATGGCTGCATAATGAACAAACATATGGATCACAATGAAAGTGCTATATAGATACACATTATTAATTTTGTCAGTGGTGTTATATAAAAATAGAATTGAATAGGGAAAAAAATGAATGTTACCACATATTTTTTTTTTCATTTTCAATGTTTATTATTGAAATCATCCCAGCATTTGGCATTTCCAAATACTTCTATCTCAAATTTAACCGAATCATTATAAAAACCGTTACATTTCCCATCCCTGTTGATCATTAATGATGTCACTGATTGTGTTCCATTTTTAAGCAATATATTTTAATGGAATCATGCAGATTAGCACCTAAAGTAAACAGATTAGCATCTTTTGAAATGAGGGATGCACCAAAATTTTGGCAAACGAAAATATTCAGACAAAACAGTCATTTTTGGTTTCAGATAAAATGGTTTTGGAGGGCCATAGTCTTTGAACCAGTGGCGCTTAATTAGCATTTCTCCGATGGTGCATTTTGACTGTCGGTGTCCATTGGCGGTGCTGGATTAACAATATCGATTTCTCATTTTTAATCGATAATCAGATTCTTAAATCTCAAGACCAGTCTTTTAGTATGTGCTGTTTTCTATTGATGCATGAACTTAAAGCTGCAGTCTGTAACTTTTTTGTGTTCAAAATGTACAAAATTTATATAATAAGCGAATCATCATGAATCCATTTTCCAAACCATGTTTTTGGCTTGTCCTGAATCACTATGGTACACCTATAATAAGTGTTTTAGACTGGTTTTGGTAGGTACCGCTGTGGAGTAGCCCAGTACTAGTCTCAGCCTCAGACGTCACGCCCACGAAACGTTGGCTAAACATCTGATGCATATGGCACACTTTTCTGGAAGCACTTCAGGAATGTCGAAGTCGTCATCTGACTGGTTGAATTAAACCGGATTTCCGGGAGACGCGAGTGTCGCATTTATTTTCGGTCCGCCGGGAAACAAAGATGCCGTAGCGCCAAACCCCCTCGCGAAAGAAGAATGCCGTTGTGTTTACAAATGTGACGACGAATGCTTATCAGGGTCAACTAAACACTGGATTTTCAAAAGTATGTAAAATATTTAAAGTTCGCGGCATAGAATCTTTAAAATACATCCGAGAGTTTCACACACCTGTTTGTTATTGTGGCGACGTTTCCACGCCCCGAAACGTGACGCTAAACGAAACAAACTATGATTGGTTGTTTGACATGTCAGTCAAACGGCCTCATGGGTGGGCCTTGGCCAATGAAAGCGGACATCCATTCCAGACCTTCAGCCGTCAGTCTGAAGGTCTGGCTACGCGAGACTAGCCCGGTACCTGCGTGATTTGTCATAGACATAAACAGAGAGAAGTAGCTCTGGCTACAATGTTCTTCCGCAAGACGCGTGCAGTTCTGCTTATTGACCGCTAGAGCGCCAAGAGTTACAGACTGCAGCTTTAACTAAACATTATTTGTCACAAATAAAGTGGTATGTGAATCGATCATCTCTTTCTCTTTATTACAAGTTATAGCAAGAAAGAAATATGATGAACTTCAGAAGGTGTTGGAAAAAGAAACAGCACAACTTACTGAAATGTATCATGCTCAATCAATGTTTCAACCACAGAAAGATGTCAACATAACAACAATCATAACATTATATTTGCCTCAGAAAAGGCATTAATTGTCCATAAACTAGGGATGCACCGAAATGAAAATTCTTGGCCGAAGCTGAAGCCGAACAAAATGAAACACTGGGCCGAATACCGAACACGGTTTTTTGCATTTTTTTCCCCTAGGCCTATTTTGCCATTTTTTTCACCATTGCATAAATTAAATAGCCGAAATGTGCTTTTTACTGTTTTGTCCTGCTTTTCAAATAAAAAAATCAGTTACAAAACAATTTAAAAATAAATTTAAAAATATTTACTTAACACTGAACATTTTGTAAACATTCTATCAGACATTATACCAACAAAGCACAATTTAACTTAAAATTAATAAGTTACTAAAATAATATTTTTTGGTCATTTTTGAGACCCCCTTCTTGAATCAGGCATGTATTTTTTACTGTACAAAAAAAAATGCAGCCTTGCTGAGCAGAAGAGACTGCTTTTAAAACATTACAATATATTACAGATCCCAATTTGAACACTATGTGCACTATGTGCACCGAATGTTCGGCAACCGAAATTGTTCGGCCGAAAATAGCAAAAGAACCTCTTTCGGTGTTCGGCCGAACAATTTCGGTTGCCGAACATTCGGTGCATCCCTACCATAAACTCTATTCAACTAGTCAAAATAACTCTAGAACATTGTGCTAAATATATGTAGTATATTACATATTAATTACATTTGACTTAATTATCATCATTTAATATATGTTTGTATATTTTTGTCATTTTATTACAGCCACTGTTTCAATGTTTATATCCCAGCAACAAATTAGAAGTAGAAACATAATTCTGTTATTTAAAAAATTATATACTTATGTACAGTTTAATGCATGTCCAATTAAATTACATTTTTTTGGCCAAGTACATCCTTAATTTTCAGTTTTGGTTTCTGTTTCGCCCAGAATTTTCATATCGGTGCGTCGCTATTTGAAAGGGTATCACCCCAATCACAGCTTCACATTTTTTTCTGAGAGTGTAGTACTAATTTTTGCTGTTTTTGTCCCTTTTAACAGTGTGCGTCTTGTACACTCAGGGTGTGGAGACCAAGCAGTGGAGAGAGGTGAGTGTGCACACACTCTCTCACACACACACCATGAATGTTCCCAGCTTGCATTGCTATGGTTTCATCTCTGGTGTTGTTGTCCAATCAGGCGTGTCAGCTCTCCCTGCAGCAGCATGCAGTCAAAACGCTGTCTGTTCTTCTTCGTCTGTACGCCATCAAAACACATCCAGCATCTTATCACTAACAAGCAACACCCAGTTCAGTGCCTGCAAAACAGCTCTCTGTTCTGTCTCGACCTACTGTACTGAGCGAGTGTTGTTTTTCCAACGGTGTCTTTATAACGATGAGTCAGTTTCTGTAGTTTCCAATTTGAGGTTATGAACCAGAAGAGTACTGACCTGCTGGGTGGTGCAGATTAATCTTTGGTGTTTTTCTCATAGGTTAGTGGTAAGATCTGTTACATGGTTTGTCATTTTACCCTCTAAATGTTATTATAAGTATGATAAACATTATCTTTAATAGCATTAAATGACCAAGTGGTGCAACTCCTCTATTGCAAAAATGTACCTATAAATGTAATTCACTGCAGTTTTTAGCTGAAATGAACACTAGTGGCAGTAAAACACTAACAACTTTTATTGCTTTTCATGCAAATAATTATCTGGGCAGATTATAACCTCACAACAGTATAACAATAGTGTATGAGTTGTAAACTAATATATTTTGATGTTTGCATCAAATAACCAGCTCCGTATGTACGGATTTTCTGCTGTAGTAAACTTGCTCGGTTACTCACCTGGTACAGCTATGCACTTGCGATCCTGCGAACCAACAGCCATGATTTAAGAGCTCAGACTTGTAGAGGCGAGATGAAATGGCATGGTTGCTTCAGCAAATTTGTTTTTAGGTCATGTTTGCTTATGTTAACACTATCTGTTAGGTTTATGGTTGGGTTTAGTGCTATGTTATTATTAAATGCATTAGAGCATTAACCTTTTAGTGGCATTTCATTTTCCTAACTGCAGTGAATGTTTGACAACGTTGCTATTCACGTTCATCTGTTTCAGACAAAACAGCCCCACTCACTGTACATTACAGTTTAAATATGTACAAAATATGTACGAAATATAAAATAAAAAAAATATATAATTTTGTAGAAATATCACCACAGGCATGTTTTTCCAATGAGCCTGGGTTGAAATTATTCAGGGGGATCAACTGAAAGACACTTTTGTCAGTAATTTTTGAAGAACAGTTAGTTGAATATTGTTTTTTTTGTT
Source organism: Tor tambroides (assembly GCA_021397915.2). NCBI lineage: Eukaryota > Metazoa > Chordata > Actinopteri > Cypriniformes > Cyprinidae > Tor > Tor tambroides. The sequence goes on along the minus strand of JAFVLL020004370.1, from coordinate 1,365 downwards.
ATTGTGATATGCAAATGAACTGATTTCCACGCTTTAAAGTGCTCATGTATCCTTATAATTGACTTTCTTCTGTGGAACACAAAAGAAGATATTTTGAAGAATGTTCACACTGTTCTTAATGATGAAAGCATGCAGATACTACAAACTGTTAAGCTCATGATGATGACAAAAAGCATACTAAATGTACCATAAAAGTGGTCCATATGATTCATACTCTATATTTGAACTCTTCTGAAGTCATGTGGTATTTTTTTTTTTGTGTAAAACATTTAGGTGGTTAATCCTTCAAAATACATGTCAACAATGCCAAATGCCAATAGTCCTCACATGTCTTTTCACTAATGTGCCAAATGAGACTGTGAATGAATGATTTTGACAGGTACAGTGGGAGTGTAAGTTCTTCAGTTTAAATTTCAAATCATCTGATGAAAATACAGTATAACACACATTACAAGTCATATGGACCACTTATATATCAATTTGTGTTCAACAGAAGAACTCAAGTCAATAAAGGTCTTGAACCACATGAGTGTGCAGAAATTACATAATGCTTTTCTTTTAAAGTTAGAAACTTAGTACATACTGAAACAGAGAGTGACATTTTGTGGTCATAATCAAAACGTCTGTATGAACTTCAATGTAACTGCAACTGAGTGTTGGAGGAATGTTTTGCCATCTGAATTTCAGATCTGATATGAAATAAAAAGAAACAAACAAACAAACAAACACACACCTCACAAAATGTCAAATACAACCACAAAGGTTTTGTATTAAAAAATGAATTTTCTTATCCAGTGGCAGATGATTTTGCCCTGTCCCCTGACTGTTAGATATAAAACTGAGAGCTGAGGGCTGCCTCTTACACCTGCAGAATATTTGTAGGTTTTCGCGTAGGCGATGACAGCTCACCATAGCAATAAATCCTGGCATGCTTCATTTCTCAGCTGTCTATTTTTATAAGCACTCTCGTATTCAGTGTGAATAACACAAGAGACTGTCATTAAAGAAGTTAAGCGATCTGAATGAAAGGATATCATTTGGGATTTTATTTAGAAAGCTTTCATTTATATTTTATGGTATGTTATGGGACATTCAGTAATAACATGAAGGACATAATCTACATGCTACTGTGTTAGAGTTCAGTCTTGTATGGAAGCATATGTGTAGCTAAATTCAATTTCAAATGTAATATGCAAAATGCCAATGCAATATGTAAAATGGCAATGTATTTCTGTATTTAAAAACTGTAGCAAATTTATCATTTAAATGCTGTTGTTCCTAAATGCATTTAGACTTAAGGGTAGGACACTTGGGATTGCATTTTCATCGTGATACCGCGTGATAATTGTAGCAAAATGCAATGAG
>JAFVLL020004369.1:17500-26400 GCA_021397915.2 Tor tambroides | reverse complement strand
ATCAAATTGTGGTGGTGTTCTCCCCTCAACCTGTATTGGCCTGTGTTTTGTTGCAGGCGAAAAGCCATACAAGTGCTCATGGGAGGGGTGCGACTGGCGATTCGCCCGTTCTGACGAGCTAACGCGCCACTTCAGGAAGCACACGGGGGCCAAACCTTTCCAGTGCGCCGTATGTAGCCGTTGCTTCTCCCGATCGGACCACCTGGCCCTCCACATGAAAAGACACCAGAACTAGAGCCGCCCGCTCTCGTTGTTCTGACGGTGCCGCGGGAGGGCTATCAGGACCTCTGTTGATGATACTAATTAGGATTTGGGTGTGTTGGTTAATCTTGGGTTTTGGCAGTTCATCAGGTACAACAGGACCAAACCCTGCCGTTGGTACGGCTCCTGTGGTCACAAAACCAGCTAATTGATGAGAACTTGGCTCATTTGCCAGATGGGACATTCTTTTGACATGTTTGTTTGTTTCTTTGTTTGTCTGCATACTTTGAGGTCATCATTTATGACATAACTACTTTTAATGTGCCTTTTTTACCTTGTGCCATGTAAAATGTACAACGTTCAAGAACTTCTGGGCAGTTTTAATCTTCTTTAAAGCAATATTTCAGATTTAATACAAGTTAAGATTAATTGACTTCATTTGTGGCATAATGATGATCATGTTAAACACATAAAAATAAGGTTGATCCTGCGGCTATACTATTGAAACATTGAGTATTTTAACATTTACAAGATTGGCCCCATTGACTTCTGTTGTAACCCAGAAATTGGAAGTTGAAATGAATTATGGTAATGGACATTATGCCACAAGTTCTATCAACTGAGTTTAACTTTTATTGAACCTAGAATATTCCTGTAAATGACTACTCATACTTGTATCACAAGGTAAATCATAAAATGCGCTGTAGTCTTGGTTGTAGAACCAAACTGCAGAACAGTCATGAGAATGTGAGCCACAAACGCTGAGTCACAATGAATTAATGTCTCTTAAAAGCAGCACTTGATAAGAAACAGAGCTTCAGAAATTTGTGCGGGAGCCACCGGGTAATTAGAAAATTAAATGTAGCTTCAGAACACCAAAGAGTTGGATGAAGTCCAAACTATGATATGTTTCGAAGAGGATTTGCTTTATGTAGGCAAAATGTTTGAAAGAGCACAATCTGAAGATTGATTGAACTCTTTTATGTTAATTCCTGTGTTTTACTGAAATGCAATAAGTGGTACAAATGCTGTATTTTTACTGGCAAGAGGACAGATCGGATATCGATTACTTCCATAGTTGTTTATTTTCCTTACTATGCATTTGTTTGGGATAAATGATAGCTTTAAATGTACATATAACGTGTATTTATTTTGCACAGATTATTTTTTTTTATTTCTGTTTTATAAAATGTAACTCAACGCTTACATGAAATGTGCACTGGGTTACTGGGAAGTGGTTTTAGAAATCTTTGTTCAAACTAATAGTGCTCTAAATGGCCGCATTATGTGGAACAATGTGGCAGCTGATTGTTTACATTAGTTGGTTTGGCTTATGGTGTGTGTTACATCTGTATGTGTGGCCCCATAAAACCTCTTATTTTCCATTACAGTGATACAAATGTTTTCCGCCTTATTTTTCAGAGATTGCAAATGCGTAACAGAAGGGACTCATTACACATGACAAGCTGATGTTGTTCCTGAGATGGAAGTAAAATAGATAGGGGACATATGGAGTGTTTTTATCTGAGGTAATGTAATACGAGGATCCACAATGTTTCTATGTTTTAGAGAGAAAGAACATATAGCTCTATTCTAGATTTGTAACTAGAAGTTCTTCATTTGGTGACCAAAACCGAAAGAGAAAAACTGTAATTGCTGTTATTAAAGGTTCAAACTGCTTAAGTGTAAAATGTTAAACACACCCATTAATCACTCTAATTTGCAGCACTTAGATGAGTACAGTTAATGTTAAATGCATACATCATTACTGTTATTACACATAATATGGAGGCAGGTCTTTAAAGTCTTAGTCTGTCAGGTTAAACTGGAGTGTCCAGCCATCCTGGCTCGCAGGTGATTAGGTGACTAAATGGAGGTGCGGTTACAGTTGCTAATACGGGCTGTCAGATTTGAAATCTCAGAGTTAAAAGTTGATGGTATTGAGTGGTAACACCCAATTAAATTGATACTATAATTATCTAGCCTGTATACAAATCACTGAGTAACAGTAGAAAGGCCTCAGTCATGAAAATAACCTGACATTTTCACAATGCATTCTTTTCATCACTAGGGTGTATATTATTTTCTGAATCAGTTCTTACATAAGCGACCAATTCTGAACATGAGCAATTCACTCCCCCCCCCCCCAACCTCCCCCCCGCATAATATGAGTTTAGTAGTATATACTGATGTTATTGTCCAGAAATAAATCACAGTCAGGCCCACACAGGAACAAATACACCAGAAACACCAAGTGAATAGACTGTATGTTATTGTATTGTTAAAGAAACCTTCTCTCCAGGATTATATATGGATTATATCACAGAACGTCGGAAATATGTATGCTAACAAAAGCTAAGATGGAATGGTGGAGGATTTTTTTAGATTATCAAATAAAGGTACAATTTTTAAAGAAAATACAAGTCAGTTACCACTTTTGACGACGTATTGTCCAGCGTATGGTGTGAGTTTTATTTGTCTGGCCTCTTTTTAGGAGAGGTTAGCATGTTAGCCACATGCTAAGTTAGCACATGTCACATTGCGCCTCAAAGTAAATGCTATTGTGATGCTATTTGATTATTAGTGATTGCCGGTTAGTAACTTTAAGATTCTGTGTTATATAATACTTGTTAAACATGCCCGGAATCAGCCCAGCTGCTTTGTCTCTGAGGAAGATTGTTATCGTGAAGTCGATGCCTTCATGTTTCTTTGAAAAGCCCTGTGTCAATAGGGAACTCATTTATTTTCTTTCATGGAAAGGAACAATAGTTTAATTCACTATTTGACCTGACATTTAGATGATCTTCGCAGATGAGAGTATGGATCAAACAGTAGCTCAGCTGTGATCCTCTTTAGTGAATGCCATTTACTGAAAGAACTTATAGGATCACTGTGATGTTGCTCGTACCCTTGAGGGAAAACTATTGAGTTATCACACTAAAAGCAATATCAGTGGAAATGTTTCATACGACTCAAAAAATAGAGTAATTCTATTTATATGTTGTTCATCTGACTCAAAGTTTTATTTGCTCATCTTATGTTTATGAAGTTGTGTGGATAAATATTCTAACAAATCAAAATGTTGGAGATTTTAAAATTACGCTCACCAAGGCTGCATTTATTTTAACAATTACAGTAATATTGTGAAATAGTACTACAATTTCAAATAACTGTCTTCTATTTTAATATATTTTATAAAGCATTTTCTTCCTGTGATGGCAAAGCTGAATTTTTAGCAGCCATTACTTTAGTGTTCAGTGTCATGTGATCATTCAGAAATTATTTGGTTCTCAAGAAACATTTCTTTCTATTACCAATGTTGAAAACAGTTGTGCTGCTTAACATTTCTGTGAAAACCGTTATACATTTTTGTTTCAGGATTCTTAGAATAGGAAGTTCAAAAGAACAGCATTTATTTTAAATCTTTTGTAACATTATAAATGCCTTTACTGTCATTTTTGATCAATTTAATATGCCCTGGCTGAATGCTGAAAGGGATTCACTTTTTATAAAAAAAATTTATAAAAATAATTAAACACACCAAACTTTTGAATTATAGTGTATAATTTCTATAGAGCTGTCATGATGTCAATTATTATTTAATGTGGTAGCTTTAGTACTTTATTAGCTTGTTAGGAACTAGCGTAATGTTATGTTACTCAAATCCAAAATAGTATAAAAACCCATTAAAAATTCTCACAGGAATCCATGTGGCAAAAATGCTAATCAAGTACTTGTAAATACATGCGTTTATGCCAATATGTTCCATACAAAATGCAAGTTTATTAACTTCCATGCCTCCGATTAGATTATCAAACAAGTATAATGTGTAACCTCAATTTCAATTCACAGCTCAATCTTCTGGAAAAAAAAAAAGAAAAGAAAATACAGAGAATAGCAAAAAGCACAGAATATTTAGACAACTTCTGGAGAAGCAAAATAAAGCTGAAACACTTTCAACCTCTGAAACGATTGGGACATGACAACCTCCAGCAAGATCCAATGGGAAGGGAATCCCTTTGAAATGTAGCAGGGTAAAATATCACAACTTTACAGTAAAACCAAAAAAGGGGAAAAAAGCTCTGAATATATTTACAATACACACACTATACATAAATACAAGAAAGATAATTACAGAATATCAGCAAAACAAGAAACAAAGGCCATTGAGTAAATACTTGATTCCAAAGAAAGTAAAGTAAATACATAAACAAAGGCAATATTTTACAGAGACTCAAGGGGGGAAATGCTGTTCACGGAGGAATTATGCAGTACCACCAGTGTCTTAACATTCAGAATATTTCCCGCGACTGCTCGATTTCCATAACTGGGGACGCATGAGAAGTTCACACAATTTTATAAAGTAGAGGTAAACCAGAGTCCTGTTAATTAAGCAGATGTGTCCTTCCATAGGTGAGTAACACCATAGAAATCTTATGCAGCTTCCATAGGAGACACATAAAGAATGTTCAAGAAACACCAACCGGGATATTTACAGCTTCAAAATGGTTCATAAGGCTCAGTGCATTTCAAACAAACAGATCTTTGTGTCATGTCTGGGTTATTAAACCAGGGAAACCGTGAAAATCTTAATACTAGGCACTCGTCATTATTGCATAACTTTGACCCTGTTTGCCTTTACAAAATTATGTCACAAAAAACATAAGAATGCCAAAGGGGAGGGAAAGTAATGCAGAATTGAGTAAAACAACCCTTTTTTTAGTTTTTAAAGAAATGAAATCTTGCCGGGGGCTATACTTGTATATCGGTTGCTCATGACTCTTGAATACTGTGTTGGAAATGCTCGTTTCACTGGGTTGTTTTTGCTTTATTCACATTTTTAGAGTCAGTATAAAAACATTGAAATTGCTAAAAATGAGGCAGCACCGCCTGAATACTGTAATATGAGCTGAACATTTGATTTGATTGTTCATTAAAACTGCATGCAACTGCTACCGGTTTCACTTAAACCGGCCCTACATGTGCGTTTACAGGGACACTTCAGCCAAAAACGGAAAATTCTGTCATCATTTACTCACCTTCATGTCGTTCCAAACCTGACTTTCTTTCTTCTGTAGAACACAACAAACCTTGTTTTTGTCCTAAAAATGTCAAAACAAAATTCTTCATAATATCTTCTTTTGTGTTTCTCAGAAAAATAGTCATAAAGGTTTGGACTGACATGAATGTGAATAAACAATGACAGATTTTTTTTGTTTTGTTTTTTTTTTTGTTTGTTTTTTGGCTGAAGTATGCCTTTAAGATGACAAGCCTTCATTTTTCTCAAACATTGTACAGTTGAATATTTTTTATTATATTAGCTGAATGAATGTCTCTGAAAAATCTGCATATTACGTATAAAGATAATCCCTTGTATTTTTTAAAAAAGCCCTATTTTAATAGGTATTTACAGCCTGTAAAACTGAGCAATATCTTTTCACTTTCACATATATTACAACATCTTTAAAAGTATTTTTTTTTTTGTACAGAAAATAGTCATATGCAGATGAAGTGCCTCACATTACAGACACGCCTCAAAATACAGAATATGATGATAAAAGATACATTGGTGATTAATGTCACGTCTATCTTAAAATAATTACTTCCATACTTCATAAAAACAAGGTGCTCATGTTATGTTCAAGCCCATATACAACAGGATACACACGTGTGTACACAAACACTTAGTGAGGAACATAAAACATGGTGCATCATAATACTTCAGAATAAACAAACAAACAAACAAACAATGTTAGAAATGGATTGGTCATCTCTAACGGACAAACGGTTACTAAGTAATGAATGTTTCTATTGATACGTTTCCTTTCACAGCATTTGACTTTTGTTTCCTTTGTTGGTGACGAAAAGTCCCTACATGCCCCAGCAACTGTAACTGATTGTAGATTTAGTCAGCATGTTTGATCACCCCTGCATGCACAGGCAGACCGTAAAGTCAGTGTAAATTCTAGTAATATCTAATCATCCGAAAAGCAGTCACAAGGCTGTGGCCACATGAAAGTGCATAATATGGATCACAGAGACAGAAGACTTTGACAGCTCTCCTTTAAAAACAAAAAAAAAACACAACTTAGACATCTTAGTGAAAACCTCTACCTTAATGTGAACGGCACAGCGTGGAACATACAGTGAATTTTTCTGGGTACAGTATGGAAAAGAATTAGCTGTATTCACACAAGTGTGGCATATTGCTTTTTTGAGTATCTTAGTGTAGTGTGTGTCTATGTATATGTTTAAGTTAAGAAATCTCATAGATAGATGAGAAATTTCTTAAATAAACATTAGAACAGATTCTAATATCAACAGATATGGCTCAGTAAATATTTGAATCACTTTCTAACTTCTCCAACATTAGAATGCATAAAGAAAATGTAAAAAACGGATTAAAAAAAAAAAAACAAGAAGAAGAAAAACACTAAGAGAGCCTATCAGGGATCCCTTTGTAATCCAGCTCACTGGCTGCCCTCTACTGGTGATTTTGGAGATTGTTCAATTGCTGTGATGCTAGGATGATGCTAAAACATGTATGTGGGTGGAAAAATGTGGAAAATTGGTACATTGGTAACACTTCACAATAAAGTTGGATTCATTAACATTATTAATGCATTAGGTATCATGACCTAATCATGAACAATACTTCAACAGCACTTATTTACCTGGGTTACTGTTAATTTCTATATACTATACACCAATAGCCTACATTTAATTCAAGTGTTGACTAACATTACAGCATGATGAACAAAGGTGAATAGTGTAATATATCATGAATAAAATGATAGTATATTTATAATTTACCGTTTAATTAGATTAAAAATGCTTGTACATTCTAAAGTTTGGGGTCATAAAGTTTTATTTTATTTAAAATAATTAACACTTTTTTTCAGAAAGGAAGCATTAAATTGATTAAATTTGACTAATTAATTTATAATGTTACAAAAGATTTCTATTTCAAATAAATCACTTTCTATTCATTAAATGCATTAATCCTGAAACAAACTGTATCATGGTTTCCACAAAAATATTAATCACAACTGTTAACAGAAAATGTTTCTTCACCCTCATGTGACACTGAAGACTGGAGTAATGGCTGTTGTAAATTCAGCTTTGCCACTATAAGAATAAATTACATTTTATATTATAATATAAATATGTATGTTTTATGTAAATATATGATTATTTAAATTAGAAAAATTGTTTTAAATTGTAATGTTAATTCATAATATTATTGTTTTTACTGTATATTTTATCAAATAAATGCAGCCTTGGTAAACATATAAGACTTTTCAAAAACTTTAAAAATTCTTACTGACCCCAAACTTCTGAATGGTAATGTACATTGTTAGTTCAGTGTTACCAAATGCATTAACTAACTGAAGTGTTATGGAAATAATTAGCAAATGAATACGCTGATGTTTGCAAAGACACTTCATAAATACAAAGTGAAGAATAAATCCACTGAACAGTGCTGTTGTACTGACCATAACTGACATCAGGCTTCATAGTTCAAAAGCAATCTCACAAAAAGAGAAGAAAACCGAGGACATTCAAGAGATTTCCTCAGCATATTCTAGAAAGTTGTGAAAGATTACACCTCCGCTAGAAATCCACTATAAATAGAAGAGGTATCTGAATTATAGAAAACAAAGCGGCACTGGTAGAAATCCAAAGATTTGACTGTGTATATGGGTGAGGAGGACCAGGCCAAGCTCACCCCTGTGGTGCTCGGAATAAGTATATTGCTCTTCTGCCTCGAGTTACCTGTCTGAGTAGACCCTCATTATCCAGATTTACACATATTTTCCTAATTAGTGAGTCATGTGATAAAATTATAACAAATGTGGAGAGTAGACTGCAGAAGCCCACCTATACTTTGTCTGTTAATCAAATTCAATCAATTTCAGTTTAAAGTCAACAGTTGCGAGAAACAGAAGATATTATGACCCAAAATGAACATTTTGTTGTGTAATCTCATTCGCTGGTGTGTTAACCTGTAAATGGCAACCTTGGAAACCTCTGGAATCACTGGCCCAAAGTCTTCATCGTTAGAAGATCTGCTTAATCCTTCTCAGATACTTCTGGCTCTTGATGTTCCGCAAAAAGGTAAATGTAAAAAATTGTGCAAGCACACCATTCACGGTCACGCTCCCCATTTGCATCAGAACAACACGTAAAGACTTTCCATTTCTTTACATTGTAGATGTTGAGTGACAAGCAGCCATGTTAAAACAGACCACACGGATGATTCAGAAAGGAAAAATCAGAAAACAAACCGTTTGTCCGAGTGAAATAATCCTTTGAACAGACACGAGACAATCAACATCCTGGACTCCAAATGATTCAGGCCTGTAGATGAGGCTCCTCCCTCCCTGAATGGACCCTGTTTAGCTCTGCAAATGTGGGGAAAGCATCATACTCCTCCTTCGCTTGCTCTTTTATCCTCACTCTCAGGGGCAGGGATGGCCGTTTCTGTGTCCAGCCCAGCTGAACACTATTGGGGGAGATCCAGCTCTCCCGTGTGTGCGAGTGAGTGAGTGGGTGGCTTCAAACCAGCATGTGTCTGCGACGGTGCAGGGCCAGATGGTCTGAGCGGGAAAAGCTTCGGTCGCAGTCCCCGCACTTAAAGGGTTTGACCCCTGTGTGTTTACGGTAATGCCGTGTCAACTCGTCCGAGCGGGCGAACT
>JAFVLL020004369.1:0-12500 GCA_021397915.2 Tor tambroides | reverse complement strand
TCCAGTTCACATCAACCAGTTTATCATTTGATTCAGTCAATAAAAGATTCAATGTGTCTATCTATCTATCTATCTATCTATCTATATATATAATTTATTTCTATAGCTTTAGGTATTTATCTAAAAAAAAATACTATTTATTTAATAGTAAAAATACTATTAAAAAAATACTATTTATACCAAATTATTACAGCTCAGAAACAGGTGAGAGAAACTAAAATCAATGTTTTTGAAAGAAGTCTCACATGCCCCCCAGGCTGAATTTTTTAAATCAAAAATACAATAAAAACATTAAAACTGTGATATAATTTTTATTTGAATATATTTTGAAATGTAATTTGTTCCAGTGATACCAAGCTGAATTTTGAACAGCCATTAATTCAGTCTTCAGTGTCACATAAACCTTTGGAAATTATTGTATTATGCTGATTTGGTGCCCAACCATTTCTTATTATCAACTTTGAAAACAGTTGTGTTGCTTTATATTTTTATGGAAACTGTGATACATTTTTACCAGGTTTCTTTGATGAATAGAAAGTTCAAAAGACTCTACACTGTGATTTTGCTGGCTTAATATAGGAAATATTTATTTCCAAAAAAAATCAAAAATTTGATTTACTGATTGATCAATTTATTTTACTGGCTATTATTGGGATTCTATGGGGGGAAAAATTTTAATTGAATACATGGGTTTTAGAAACTATTAACTAATTAATCGAAAATTGGCCCACATTGGTATCAATACCATCTAAATCCATTATCAGTAGATCTACAATCTATAAACATCGGTCTCACACATCTCCTTCACAACACTATTGTTCACAGGCACCAGGTGTCCTCTAGATTCCTATGGTGCAACAACACTAGGCTGGTACTACGATGATCCCCTGGTTGGATGGACTCTTATTTTGCCTAGCTCAACCCTTCCCCCAGCACAAAGAGGACACCATGATACTTTTAATTCATGCCCCCCTGGGACATTTCTCCCCTCTTTTACTTAACATTTTGCTTAAATCAAAGCCTTTGGGTGGGTCCCGCCACTGATCCAACCATGTCTGTTTTTACTCTTCGTCAAAAAATAACATATGCTAGTGCTGTCACCTACTGTAGAACAGTGCAGAGTTCTGCTGCCCAGATAATGCCTAGACCTTTAAAACAGCTCTTGTTTGAACCCTGCATAACCCTGTCATCCTGGCTTTGTGTGGAGGGGTGGGGTGTATGAACTCTGTATGTTGAAATTGTTCTGAAGCATTTTAATATCAGATTGAATTGAGCACTTGGTCTTTTTGTCTTTGCTCTCCCTTCAGAATGACCAGTGAAGTAAGCTTATTGCTCAGGGCTCAGGGTGTTCTCTGATACGCTCCCCTAAACATTTGTCACAACAAGACCTGTATCTCATCCAGGCTGCAGAGACGAATGACAGAGAAGAACTAAGGAGGCAGGAAGAGATTAGGTTAGATCACTGAAGGCCTACTCTAGGTACTGTATAAAATATAATATAATATAATATAAAATGACATACAGTATAGAGAAAAATAAAAAAAATATTAATATTATTTAAATAAGTACTACATAGTAAATTATTTATAATAAGAATGTTTTATATAAAATATAAATAATATAAACTAATAAACTAATATTAAATACAAACTAATATTGAATATAAATAATATAAATATTATTTAAAAAATGACAAAGGACTTATTTTATATTTTGGTGGGGACTGGACCCCTATTGTAGGAAAGAGCTCTTCAAGAACAGTGCCATTATGGGTTTTGTTGTTCTATAGAGGTATTATTTTAAATTAGTGCTAGATGACAATGCTAAAAATAACATTATTTTGTGTAGTTAGTGTAATGCAATGTGTTTACACAATTTAAGGTTCAAAAAACACATTATTTTCCACATACCGTACATTATTGTTGCTCCTCTCTGCCCTGCCTTTCTGAAACGTATCGATTTTTACAAAGCTCATCGTTCTGAAAAGTGTGGTGTGCTCTGATTGGCCAGTTATAACTCAAGCATGTGATGGAAATGTTACACCCCTTTCTTTGTGTAAACATTTGGGCGGTGTTATACAAATCTTCCAACACAGTGACAGATATGTGGGGGCATTAGGATGAGGCATTTTAGGAAGGTGTGGACGAGTCTTAACTTTTATAAAGAATATCTCTTTGGGTTTGAGACTTTAGTCTTTGCAACTTTACGGATCTTATATATGCACGAACAGCTTGTAACACTCCAAAGACAAAGGAAAACTTGAAATCGCATCATATGACCCCTTTAAAATCTTAAAATTTGTAGAAGTGAGTGTCCAATATTAGTCAATAAATATGAAGAATTGACCACACCAGTAAACAAAATACTAATATTGGCTGATAACTAATATGGTCATGCATCCTTAGTACTGAAGTTTGTTAATGGTGCAGTAATGCAATAGCATGCGGGAACAGAAAGTGTGTAGTTGTATGTGCAAATGTGTGTGTGTGTGCAGCCACATTCCCCACCTGTCTGACTGAATGGCCCTGGTGACTCAAGGAACCCAAAAGAACCTGCCAGGGCCACTTTAATAATATTACAGCCCCTTTCATAATGGGATTCATGGATAATGTAACACACACAACACAGAAACCATTTGTCCAAAATGCAACCAATATAGATGCATTTGTCACTCAAGATGCTCTCAGAGATGCAAAAGTTGGGCAATGACTTTTGGTCTGTTCATCTGAAACTGATATCAGACACTTAAAGCAAGATATCAGCACATAACCGCATCTGGCCTCTCGCTCAGAGTGTCGTGTTGTGCGATACAGGGCTTCTTTAGCTGCATGGATATTTAAATTAAGTGCAGAGCTGGCAGTTCACTCTCTCCTAAATTGGCTCGTCTGGTGGTGAGGACGGTCTTATAGTGGAGACTGAGTCATTTTGGGTCGGCTGTGACTGGCCTCTGACAGGTCCATGAGCCGAGGGGGTTATTTTAGTCCCGCGGGGCCTCGCGGTGCCAGCCAAACTCTGCAGCCACAAATTCGCCCCACAAGACAAGGCATCATTCCTACTGTTAGATGCTCCGGTCTCACTGTAGACTGCATTTTATTGCCTAGCCTTTGTAATTTTCTGGTTGAATTATTGTGCAAAAACACTGACCCAATTAAATGACAATATTCTTCATCAAACACTTCTTTGATGTGATAAATGCTTATTTGTTCTCGTCCACTGAGTCCGCCGCGCTATCGGTGTTATTCTTGTGGCGACGCTGCCCACAATGTTATCTTATTTCACATGCTAGAATGAACACAGCTGCACACATGCCCTCTTTCTCCTTTTCTCTCTCTCTGTAAACAGCCAAAAGCAGCAGCTCTCCCAATAACACCATTCCTGTAAACCTGGTTAAACTGTGTTTTGGCATTCTGCTGCACTGGGGGGCAAAGTCCGAGTACCGTTCATCTACAGCACACTCGGAGCAAAGGGAAACATTTACACGGTGTCAGTGCGAAGCTTTGACATACGGAGGAATCCTGGAATACTTTCCAAACCATTTGCCTAAATAACAGGCGGACGGCAGGGTGCTGGTAGGGGGGCTGGCTCATGGAAAACTCTTTGGGAGAAGTCCTAGGCTGTTTTTTACAGCCTGCAGGCTTGAGAGTCTTCTGGTTTTGATCATGTCACTGTCTTTAATGGGATGACTACCTCATCTGAGTGAAGACACATGGAGTTAATGTAAGGACAGCTAATGTCACCAAAGAGCCGGTATTACAAAGAATGGCCTACAAAGAAACGCTTCACAGTTTGCAAAAGTATTGTAATAGGTGGTCATTTCCAACCCTTTCTTTCCATTAAATGGATAGTTCACCCAAAAATGATCAATCTGTGATCATTTATTCACACTCTTGCCTTTTCAAACGTGTATGACTTTGTTTACCCTGAAGAACACAAAAGAAGTTACTTGGAAGAGCGTGTTTCTCCATGAAATGAAAGTCAACCCTGATTGGACACCACTGACTTTCACTTTATGGACAAAAAAAAGGATACCTGTTTCAAAATATCTTCTTTTGTCTACCACAGAAGAAAGTAAGTCATACAGGGGTGAGTTTTCCAAAAAACAATGTAATTCATTGCTTAACTACCATAGCACGATGCATTGTTGGAGAAAAGAACTAACCAGTCACAACTGTTTCCCGAAAACATAGGAAGTTTGTCACACATTTGTCATTCGAACCACGATGGTTAGAAATGTCGTTAATGACGTTGAACAGGCGGTGGAGTGGTAACTTCTGTTAAATAATCATTTCAAGATCAAATTAATATCAAATTATTGCTGTAAATGACAAAAGGTAACATTTGAGGACTGCTTTGCTATTTTTGTTCTCCGTTAATTTGCTGTATTTTGCGGGTTTCCTTAAGCTCAGCACACACTGTGATTTTGGCCAGGATTTGGTTGAGACAAATTTTGAAAATCCTAAAGATTCCTATAATCCTAGGCTAAAATCTGTAGTATTTGTTGGCTGGTTTGACGTTCAATGACAGCCAATTAATGGCCGTTGCGATCAAATTTTACCTCTGACGAAATTCTGGCAGTGTCAGAACATTTGCTGCACAGTCTCCTACGACGAACGTCAAACTGTCTTAGTTTTTTCAGGACAGGCCATGGTCAGAATTAATGCTAGAGATTTCTTCTAACCACCATGGAATTCCTATATGTTGCCTTTGTTATGATAAACACAGGTTGCGCCGCTGTTTTCGTATGGGTGTGTAGTGCTGCTTACACTATTCTTCTTAAATATGCTGGTATTGCCGTCATTCATATACTTTTTATGATAGCCCCACATGTAATGCAACTCGCATTCACTGAAATCTGTATGGGTTGATAATATAAAACTCCGGACAAGTTTTTTTGCATGTATCCTTTTTTAACGCGTCTTGACTGTTGTACAGTCTGACATTAATGACAACTGAGATCCCACAGTGTGACATGATCATCATGTTCGTATAGTCTGACAATCGTAAAGACTATAAAAAATTTTTTTTTTTTAAATTCGCACAGTGTGCCCGGCTTTAGGTTCCTCTTTAATTCACTTAAACTACAAATCTTCAAATAAAATTAGAATGAAATTACAATTAGAAAATTAGAATATGGAATGAAAGATATAGATGGCACTACTTGTCAGTTTGCTTATTTTGCTTAAGTGCATGATCTATTTAAGTCCATATGTCTTGCTAACAAGAAACTATGCTTCTAAGCACAGGTCAAGAGCCATAGTTCCAACCACACAACTTTGTGATGCCGTTTGGAGATGTTTATTGGAACTATGAATTCATGAAACATTAAATCTATGCTGGTAACGACAGAACTTGCGACCATAATTAGCTAACTTTGCTTTTGGGAAATGCACCCCAGGTTGGGAACAACATGAAGCTGAGTAAATGATGACACAATTATCATTAACATAATTATAATTTCTTAACCAGAGGGCCAGCCCCACTAGGGCCCCAAGAAGTCTTAACATTATTTATATTTAGTCATATTTACATAATCTTAATTAAAATGCTAAAAACACTAAAAAATATAAATATACAACAGGCATCTTATTTTTGAGGGGGGTTTTTTACAACAAGAAACACATCAGTTTAAATAAGATATTGGACAAAGGGGGGTTTGGACACAAAAAGGTTGATATCCACTGCTTTAAAGTCAAACTAAAAAGCAGAATCTTCAAACACACAATATGAATCTACATTGTTTTATCTGAAGACAGTTAGTGTGCATATGTTGAAGTTTGATTTCCAGTGCATGCTGGTGTGTTTGTGAGAGTGTGTCTTTAGAAAATACTCACTCCTGGACTGCTCGTGCTATAGACAGCGCCGTGGATCCTGTTTCATTAACACTGTCCAAGGTCACGTTTGGCAGGTCGTCATCATCACTGTCACTTTTGATTTGTCTTGGCGACAGGCCATTCGGGGCTGTTTGTGCTGCCGCAGGGGGAGGACAACAGAGGAGGAGGTTAGTTACATGACTATAATATGCGTACCGCCCGAGGCTATTCTCAGGCCCATTCAGCAGCTCACAATATGCCACATGACACTGAGCAGAAATTAGCACAGCATTTCAGGGTGTTTCTTCAACTTTTGGCACTTTAATGTCCCAAGGGTTGATTTTTATTAAAATGAACAGATTTCTAATTTTTTTTCCCTGTTTATTATATTAAGGTCACATTAACTGTCTTAGAACCATTATCATGCCTTAATTATTTATATCTGCTACTTTTTAAATGCCCAATAAAACAATAAATGCTCAATAAAACATGTCATTTCCACCACAGAATGCTGTTAAACACAGTACGCCATTTTAAGTTGGTGGAAATGAAATTGCAGTTTATTTAATAAATGTCCACAGGGGCAAAACAGAACAAATATAATATTCAACAAATACAATATTAATATTATAATATTAAAACATATTGGCATTAACCAGGCACAATACAAAAGGATTTCCAGCTACAGTCATTTAGCATATACCATTAAGAAAGGATATACTATTATTTTATTGTTTTGAAGTTTTACTAATTTTTTGTTTGTTTTGTAATTTTTATTAGCTTTTTTTAGTTGTTTTATTTAATTTTAGTACTTCAAATTAAATGAAAATGAGAAATGTTTCCTTATCAACTAAATTTAAAAAGTTTTTTTTTTTTTAAAGTTTAAGTTTTCATCTAATACATATATTTCAGCATATTTAAGCTTTCTTTCAATTACTGAAAATTATTTTATTTTATAGAAGTGACAGAATCTCAGCCATTTGATTTTTAATTTACAGTGTTGTGGAGGGGCATTTTGGACCACATATACATACATATATATATATATATATATATACTGTATGTATATATATATATATATATATATATACATACATACATACATACATATACATATCTGTAAATATTTTCAAAATATATTCTGCATGTGTGTGTATTTATAAATACATAATAAATATACACAGTACACACACATATATTACATAAACAAAAACTTTTATTTTGGATGCGATTAATCGTGATTAATCGTTTGACAACACTAATATATATATATATATATATATTCATTTGCAAAAAACAGATAACATATTTTTTTGTCCTGCATTCCAATTAATATCAATCAAATTTCAGTTAGGTTGTTTTGATTAAATAATAATAACTAAAAAAATACAGCTAACTAACACAAAAAAACACAAAAATATGATAACACAATAAAAACATGATTTCAGAAAATTTTTATCTGTTTTTTGCAAATAAGCTCTTCATATATATACTATATATAACCATGAACTGATAAAAAAAATAAAAGTAAAATAGAAGCATCTGTCAAATGCATGAATGTAAAAATGTTGCTGCTTTATTATATTGCACCTGGTTACATTGTAATACTAAGACAATAGTTGTCTTTGTTTAATATCATATGATACATTTGAGGTATGTGCTTGTTTGTTAGTTTGTCATCAAATACAGGTTTTTAATTCAGACACACCTGTGTATGCCAGTGTTTTAGACTGGCAGTCACAGAACACTCGTCTCTGATTACTGGATCTCATTCCATACTGAACGAGAGCAGCATTCTCCCTGACTGCAAGCTTTGTTAATATTATGTGGGTTAGCCCAGGCTGCAGGGCTACGCTTCTAATTCGCTGCTCTCTCAGCAGTCTGTCAGACCTGATCCCGGATCAGAGGTGTCCGTGCTGTCTCCCATTCGGCCTTGGGCAGTGTGTCCTGCGGGCATGTCACCAGCACAGGCGATCAGATGCCCGGAGAGCGTCTAAAGACAACAAAGCTATGCTGCCACTCACCCTTTGTTTCCAGGATGTTGGACATAGTTATGCTGCCAGTTTATGAATTTCTGTATGAATGATGGGAACACCTCAACTATATGGTTTCATAAGTAAAACATTTTAAATAAAACTTACAATTAGGGCTTGTCAGGGTTTTTTTTTTAGTGTGACTGATTATTGAAAAAATTAGACAATTAAAAAAATAAATCATGATTCCACAAAGTTTCTACTATACACAATGGACATCAGCAAACCTTTCAAAAAAAATTGCTGGAGAAAGGAGTTGTAGTTGTAGTTCCTTTCTCCAAAAAATCTTTTTCAAAATCTTACCAACCCCAAACTTTTGAATGGTATTGTACATACATACATAGATCCAGCAATAATTCCATTTTTGACGTGCAACCCATCACTCAAGAACATTACATTAAAAATCACATGCACTGGCCTAACTTTATACTTGCTGCTTTTTACTGTTAGTCTTTACCAAATTCAGCATGAAACTGATTCTATGTCTTTCCAAGGGTACTTTTAAACATCCATAACTGATAGAGGATTTCAATGAAATATTAACTGGACACATTACAAGAGCCTGGAGCTCTTCTCTCTCCTCCTCCATTCTGTCTACTCAGGCTAGACACGAATCAGTTATAGCAGATGCTTTGCGACCTCTGTATATGAAGTAATGCAAAACCATTCACAACACTATATTCTACATTCCATGCGTTAATGTGGTACTAGATCAATGTTAAAACAGATTTCAAATAATACTTGTATATTGTTGATTCCCCTGATTATTTTTAGTGCAATAAATGCTTTTTAGAACTTATAATCTATTATTATTAAAATTGTATAATTTGGCTTTTTTATTTCATTTTCTTTTTTTTATATTTATTTGAATAACTTGTTTTACTGAACTGTGCAGCACTTTTTAATGTGCTATATACTTTAAATACATTATGTTAGAATACATTTTTTTTTTAAACTAATCATTTCGAATATACTCTATAATATGGACACTGTAAAGAGCAACGGCGAATAATACAGTCTGTCTCTGCAGACTGTGTCCACCATAATCCATTTACACTACCTACAGTACATAGCTCGCCTGGATATTTCTTAAAAATGTCCATATAAAGGCAATGACAAAAGCGGAGTTCATAAGAGGTTGTGAAGCAAACCCCATGATTTCTTTCTCCTGTTGTTTCCAGTCATAGCTTGTTTCCATGGTAACTCAGTCGGAGACAGAGCTGTGGAGAAGGGCACACCCCCTCCCCACCTCCCCCTGGCAACCTGTACACGAGTATGCGCATACAAGTGTAAGTGTGCACCATCTATTGTGTTTCCAGCCATGACGAAAACATTTATTCGTGAACATTTACATGTAAACATCGAGACACAAGTATGATCGCCAATGTTACCGTCAGTCACTATCATGTAAGCATATCATCACTGACCCCGCCCAGGTCTGACCCCATTTCCTCTGTGCTGCTCCAGAGAACTCTGGGTGGAGTCCATGTTGCTATGTGCCTGACTGCTTGCGGTGCCACCCATCTTCAATATCCGCCCCACCCCATAATGCAAAGCTTGTTTTTCCTCTCTTTCCTCCCCTGAAGCTGAGCGAGACACCCAGTATTTAAATCCTTCTTCTAGCAGGATGCCCAGCCCTGCCCAACCATTTGGGACACCCTTCCCAGATAAACAAGAGGTTGAGCAACAAACAGCTCCCTTGTGCCCTCCACTCGGGCCGAACACCATTTGACAGCAACACCCAGAGCATCGTGGCTTAGTGCCAGAGTATTAAAACTCGCCCTACAGGAAACCAACCATAACAGCAGTCCCAGAGTGCCGTCGGTGAGGTCTCGAGAGTTTGGGAAGGCACCGTGCAAGATTTGTGCTTCTGATTAGGGCATGTGGCGAGGGGCCGAGACCTGTCTGCATGACCTTGGACTCGAGACAACTACGCAGATCCTATGTTTGCAGAAAGCACTTTCATCTCAGTAAACACTATTCTGTTTGTTAGAAAAGCAACAGTGTCTTAACATAATCCACAACTGTGGGCTTTAGGGTGGGAAGTTCATTTCTTGCCCACCAGACAACGGCTGTTTTATCAACCACAAGCAATTTTTTATTTTTCAATATTAACATAATAAAACTCATAATGTATGGGTGTCTCTTCAACTATGGGCACTTTTAGCCCTTTGGAAAATAACAAACTTTTCACACTCTCACTGGATTGTTTAATTTGTCTACTAACAATGTCCAACAGTAGATGTACATGCATCCCAGAAGGATTCTGTCATTTTTGTCCATTTTTTTCTGAAAGTCATGAATATTTCCACCACATCGCCAATGATATATTGTGTTTAATAGAGTTATGTGGTGGAAATGACATTTTAAAACATTTTTGGAATAAAAAGGCACTTTAATCTTCAGAGCAAACACATTATGTATTCCAATACACACAAGTGAATTGTAATGACAGTATGAAATGATGGTATTTAACATTTTTTTCCTTTGTTGTCTTTGCAAATCACATGCTTTTTATTTCATCTTAAGCTGTTCACTGACACTTTTGTATTCTTATGTACTAAATTTATATAATCTGTTTTCACATCTAAGTGCTCTTGAAAAGAATTTAGACCTTTCATGTCCAATAAATGAACAAAGAACAAAGTGAAATATAACTTTTGCTTTCTTTTGCTGTTTTTATTGTTTCTTTCATCTCGTTTTGGTCCACTTGTGTAATACTATTA
The DNA here is from genome assembly GCA_021397915.2 of Tor tambroides. Taxonomy (NCBI): domain Eukaryota; kingdom Metazoa; phylum Chordata; class Actinopteri; order Cypriniformes; family Cyprinidae; genus Tor; species Tor tambroides. Next base: position 1,931 of record JAFVLL020004369.1, on the reverse strand, counting down.
GTATCCATTTATGCTATATACTGCAATGCGAGATGAAACAAAACAAGTGTGACAATACCTTACGTGCTTGGGTGTGTTTGAAACGAGCAGTGAAGTGCTACAAATATCTGAATATATAAATATAGCAATGACATACACCTTGCCAGATTTTCAAATGACTTCAAAATCTAAATTAAATGTTTAACTATCATGCTTTAAAAATGTCTTGTCAAAAGGCTATCTGACATGTCTTACAGGTTGACAGCCACATTGGCTGGTACATAAATCAAAATTACCCAGCACTGCACAAACGCTGATGGCAGGAGTTAATTTCCCACTCTGCTTACTTGACTTGAAATTAAGCTTTTAATTTATATGTCCACCACTTCAAAAGCAGACAGTATGCCTGTCACACAGCACATACTCCCTAACAGCAGGAAGTACACAGGCAGCTGAGGACAGTCAACCCCATATCTGCATATCATTATGAGTATGGTGCTTTTCTGTGAAGAAAAGACAGAGAGATGCAGTTGTCTGAAGCTTTTCCTAAAACAAATGTGAAGGAAACAGATGCTTTTAATCAGCTTTCATTTTTCCCCATTCCAGTTGATTTATTTTCCCCTGTGATCACAATTTCATAAGATTTCAACACAGCCCTTGGGCCAGGCTGATGTTAAGTGCTTCACCCAGGGGCACCCTGGTGATCAAGTAAGTAATTCTCAAACTGTTAAGTTATTCCCACTTGCAAACCTCCAACCTTTTTCTGCAAAATATTATTTTCTTACAGAGTACTTTTTGTCTTGTTTTTCAGTACAAATATCTAAACTTTCTTAAATAAAGATGCATTTACGTTAAAAGCAAAATGACTTATGAAATTCTGAAAATGTATTAATTAATGAGTTTTTGTATAAAACAAGTAAAAAATATCTGCCAATGGGGTAAGAAAAAGAATCTTGTTTTCCCTTTGAATTAAGTTTATTTCTCTCACTCCTTTGGCAGATATTTCTTCTTGTTTTAAGCATAAATTCTTTTTTTTTTTTTTTGAGTTAATGTCAATGTTGATCTTTGACTTGATGCATTTTGCTTCTCGAGTAAATGTATCTTGTGTTGCAAATTTTTAGACATATGTACTGGAAAACAAGACAAAAATACTGAGTAAGAAAAAAAATGCAGTGTATCAGGGAATCAACCCACCGTAACTACAGTAAAATTAAAAATGAATCAGTGAAAATTATTAAACAATCTAGAAAGAGGTCCTCACCTTTACCCTGGAACTTGGCCTCGTCCAGGAGAGGTAACATGATGGTGGAGTTGAGGCTTGAAGGGGAGCGAATGGCTGTGGTGTACATGAGGGGCAGCGACTGCACCACCACAGGGATACGGTGCACCTGGCTGGGAAGTTTACTGGGGCTGGAAGGGGGGACGGGGTGGATGATGTGCAAAAATTGCTGGCCTCTAACTCCATGAGAAGAGCTCACCAAGGGGCCGGGTGTCAAAACAGATGGCATTCCCGAGGAGACTGAGGTGATGACGGAAGGTGAGGATGACGATGATGAAGATGGAGAGAAGGCTGAGGTAACGGGTGAGGTGTTAGAGGAAGGAGATGATGTCCTTGTCTTGTTGATGGACAGGTCTACGGGCTCTGTCTGGGTCTGGAACTGCTCGGATGAGAGCAGGTCTTCTGGAGGTTCCGCCTTCACTTTGCTGAGCAGGAGTGGCACAGTCTCCATATCAGGATAGCCATGCACTTTGGGTGACTGTAAAGAACAAAGAAATAAATTAATGTGGTGCTATTTTTGTTTTTTGTTAGTTCAATTTCTGAAAATAAATTAATGAAGAGGGTTTTTTATTAGAATGTTTTATTACATACAGGTACAGATATAGATATATATCTGTTTGTATATATATATATATATATATATATATATATATATGTATGTATATGTATGTAT
>JAFVLL020004367.1:0-27092 GCA_021397915.2 Tor tambroides | reverse complement strand
ATCGCGTGGAGCTCACGTCTCCGAAATCGGCGAAGCACATTTTCAAATAGGCTGTTTTTATAAATAAACCGCAGATTTGAGTTTTAAACAACTACGTTCTCGGCTGAAATACACGCGTCCAGTGCAGGCAGGCTTTAGCTGTTGCGGTGCGCCGCGTCCGGTGTAGATACGGTGTTACTCACCTATCGAGAAGAAAAGCAACCTCGGCGTCCGATCGCAGGCCTTCCGCTCCTTGAGTTCTCTCCAGCGATGGAAAGCTGATCCGATATTTACACGGGTCCTACTTCTTGCCTTATCGTTCCGCAGTCGTTTTCCTCTTTTTGTTTTTTTATCCACCATCTCTATCTTTCTGTCGCTCGGCTCGGCTGTTCACTGAATGCTCTTTCCTCCACATCACGAGTAGACACACCCCTTACTGCTGATTGGCTACACGTTTGTTTTGGTACTCGGCACGACTCAGTTTTCTAAAACATTTTTGAAAAATTGCATACCCTGCCTTTAAATAAGGTCTTCATGATATCAGCATTTTTGATTATTGATTTTCTTGTCACCAATGTCAATATCACAAAAAACTAATACAGCCTAAATAAAAAAAATACCTACAGTAGAATAAGAAATGCTACATACATTCTATAAAGTAATCAAATGTATAAAACACTGTATATTCTTCACGGAGTAAATGAAATATATATTTCTTCTTATTAAAGTTACAAAAGTGATTTAGTCAAGAGCAGTGAGAGATTCTCTCTCTTTTGTTGTTTGATTAACATGAATGACAGACAGCAGGAATATTAGACTGCTGTCACTTTAAGAGCTGACCGGATTCAATATATTGTATATACACATGTGTTTTCTTTCTCAGCTGTTTGATTTCACTTAAGACCTAAATTACTGTGTTTATGATGATACTTGCAAAGACGGGCATTTTGACAAGTGTGTATTTAACCGTTCAAGGCCTATAAAGGCGCAAAATAACTCCTGCGCTCTATGAGCACCGTCTTCATGTACGCGCACCTCTCTGACAACTCTTAGAAACTGTCTCTTAGATGGCGTGCGCATATAGCTTAATGAGTTCTCTTTCGATTGCGTTTCAATGGCTTAAAATCACTTATTTTTAAACCTCAATGCTTAAAAATGCATACAGATGATACATTTTCGTGACAGCAACGTCACGTGAGCGTGTAACTGTGATAGAGACAGTCCAAAATTTCTACTGGCTAATCGTGTCTACCGGTATACCACCATTCCCTATATGGAATCGAGCAACCAGTAACCAAAAAGTCATGGTTTGGAACATAAGGGTGAGTAAATGATGACAATTTTAATTTTTGTTTCAGTTGTCATCATTTATTCACCCTCATGTCATTCCAAACCCCTTTTAATTTTTTATCATCTTGACTGGTCAAGTTCAAATATGCAAACGACAAAATGACAGCACAAAGAAATGCTCCATTATTGGAATAGAGTTTATTATTGTGGTTTGGATTATCATAATAATCGTTTTTACAGTGTATCATTTTCATTTGATGCTCATGGTGCTGTATTTTCACAAACATCTCATCATAAAGAAGTTAGAATCACAGTGATGGTAAAGGTTAAGGGAACACCAACTCGTGCTGATGTTTCAGGACTGATTCTCTCAACTATTTACACATTCTCCCTCAATCACAAATACAAATAAAAACCACCTCATATTGTTTAGTGCTACTGAAAACCATCATATCTGGTAATACTGCATGGGCAGAGAAACCTGCATACACAAAAAAAAAAAAAAAAACCTAGAAAATGTTCACATGGTGAATCTTGTATCTGTCCTCTTGTAATTAGTTACTGCTTAAACCACATTATCTTCATTGTGGTTTCATCAGTTACCAGAACTAAGTTTTCATGGTCCACTTACGTCACCCATGTTTTTGTTCATAAAACTATTTTAGTGACTATAACCTGAAAGGGATTGAATTTTTTGTAATTTATTCATCCTCGTGAAAGGTAACCATACAGTTTCATAAATTTGTACATCTTTAAAGTACATAGACTTTATTGTTCTACACCTTGACTCCAAAATCTAGTGAGCTGCCTTGCTTTGTACGTCTACAGACAAAAAGTACACAAAAGATAACTTTTTGATTCCAATAATTTGACATAAACGTGTTTCTAAGCTAAAAATACTTTGAGCACAAAGAATATATTGTATACACAAACGTTGCTGCAGTGCATTCTGGGCTCTACAATGAAATGAGACCTTAGAATCTGGCCAAAATGTGGCCAAAATCTCAATTTTACTGTCTCACATCAGGAGCATGTAAAATTCCTTACAATGCTACGCAGCTCACTAGGTTTTGGAACAGTGTGCCTCAGCTTCACATAGTGGGGAGAATCTCACAGTGTCACAGGTAATATTTTACTTCAAAATCCAAAAAAGGCCTATTTTTTAGGACCATTAAGGCTTTTTGCAGTGTGGTATTATTTTAATGAAATTTGCACAATTCTCCCACAAATTCTCAAAAAGTAATGTTTACTTGTTTTAACCTGTTTTGTTTTGTTTTTTGTCATTTCCATTATTCTTATTGGTGATTTTCACTAAATGTAAGTAATTTTTGCATTACAGTAATGAGAATTTGTAGTGAATGTACTTAATTCACATTTCAATAATGTCATAACACAGGAAACATAAGCAAAATACAATTAATTTCTTTGGATTTTGGAGTGAAATATGACCTGGACATGTTTATGACAAGGTGTGTGATATCCAGTGGACAATTTATTTTAAAATAAAACATTACACCTTTATATAACAGACAACATTCTCCACACTGTAGTTTCTGGAATCATTGGCACATTTATGGCACAACTATTGTAAACTTAATTCTTGTGGTTTTTACAGTAGGAGAACTAGAATGTCTGATCATGGATGAAGTGCTACGTGTATGCAACAATATACTATAAGTGCTTGGACATGATACATGACAAATAGACACACTTAACCACCCCCACCCTCCCCACCACCCCCCAAAACCCCCAAATTTCTTATAGGAAGATTAGTCCATGATATTTGCTCATGACTTCTGGAAAAAAAAATCTTTTGGAGCATTTGCATGTATGGAGTCTCTCAACTCAGCATTATCTATATATGGCTATGACCTTGAATTAATAATTTTTCAAGTGATTCTCTTTAGATGTTTAAAGACAATTCTTTTTTTAATACAAAAATGAAAATTCTACACTGTTCAAAAGTTCTAATCTTTATTTTCAGTATGACCCCTCTGTCAGTCAGGGACCTGTGGACTGTGCTTTCTTATGTATTGTTTCCTTAGGAATGTCTTATTTTGCGATTGCCGCCATTCTGCTTTTGTCCATACTTGCATATTCCTGTGTGGTTTCTTAAATTCATGGGAACTTGGTAAAAATGTATAGGTGGCCCCATCTCCCTAGGGGCCAAAGAGGACTTTGTACACAACCCCAGGACAACGTCCTCGCCTCTCCTTCCAAATGATGGCCCTGTATTTCCAGTGGCTTAGGCCTCAATGATGGCCCCTTTGTGTAAGTTGCATGATGTCCTTCATATGTTCATTATGGCTTTGACTGTTTGTCCAGAGAGAGGAAGACACACTAACAAATTAACAGAGAAAAGTCCGGAGAGGATGCTCGGAAGACTGTTTTTAAAACCTCAAGTTCTTCTGCAGTTCCTCTCTCAATGTTGTGCCCTGTCCTTTACGACCTCTTCCACCTCTCCTTTACATGTTTTCCCTCTCTTTCTTTGTCCCTCAATCCTCATCTGTCCCTGCTGCCCCCCTCAGTCCATTCATACAGAAGGGCAGAGTTGGAGGAAAAGTGGGTTCAGCTGGAGAAAAACCACTGAAGGGAGGCAAAGATGCGATCCTTTGCAAGTGGGGAAAGAAAGCGGGAGTTTTGGCCGCATGGTCTGAGCGGTGCCCTTCAGCATGAGCTGTAGGCATCTCAGGTGGGGCGTAGCGAATAGTGCTGGGAGCATAGAGACTCTGAGGCCCCTGTGGGCCGAGAGCCAGGGGGTGAAAGAGCACACGTCCTGCAGCCCCACTCGCAGTCAGTCTCTGCAGTAGTTCGAAGTCAGGAGCGCGCCCTCCGTGGATGGACCGATCATCTCTGGGCAGGGATGAGGCAGGAATGGGTGGTGACAGGGTCGGGGAGGGTGGGTTGAACAGACCCTTGGATGGAACTTCTGTTGGGGTGGAGTTTTGAGGTTGAGAAGGTGGACTGCTGCCATTGGTTCCTCCACTGCTGGGCTGAGCTTGGCTCCAGCGCCTCCCAGAACCCGCACCTATACTTGTTCCCATCACTTCTTGTTCAGTCTTAATATTCGACCCGGAACTGGTCACCACACTCTTAAGATGCTGGATTACCGCGCGGCCGTTGTGGATCTTACCTGCTCCATTGGCCCCATTGCCTTGTTTCAGCGGTCCCTCTTCGCTCTTCACCCGTTTGTTGGTGGGGTTGTGGTCCCACTCGCCCTCCCTCTCATCGTCCTCTTCCACCTCGCTGTCGCTGGCTTGGTCGGAGGAGGTACACGGACTGCCCTCTCTTTGCCGGAACACCTCCATCCTCCGCCTCACTTCAGGAGGACCGCTTTCAGCATCAGACTGGTGTGATCTCTTCCTGGCATTCTCTGATTGGCTGGCAGCAGTGTGCGAGAAGCCTTCCTTCCCTTTGTGGTCTGTCTCGGTCCTGCCTTTCAATGGCTGTGTCCCTGTGGATCCTGGAGTAAAGATAACTCTGCTGATTTGGGCTGTTGAGTAATGTACCACCAGTGTGTGTATGGATAATTGTGTGATGGGCTAAAAGCATACCTTGTGCCTTTGGAGAGGTGTCGCGTGGGGAGGAGCTTGCTTGAAGCCTCTCTGCCCTCAGGCTTTCTGGGAGTTGTAATAAGTCCAGAGGCATGTCTGCCAGCTCTGGTCGACTGAAAATACAGATAAAAGAGTGTGAGCAGTTTACCTTAGGGAGCTTTACACATTTAACAGTCTAAATGTTAAACTCTACGCCACAGGTTAACGGAGTGTTCTCCAATCATTTAGTATGGTTGAATCACACAACAGGAGGTTGTACAAATACTAACTTGGATAGTATTGGAATCTTATATAGTACCTGTTCTGAAACATATGTAAGTTGCCTACCTAGACAACACTTCAAGGCATCATTTAGACTGGTTAAATTCCACCCCTTTCTTACAATCAACTGCACTCTCATATTCAGATCTGCCACCATCCAATCAACAACCAATGAACTGAACCAAGTCCTTACCCTACTTTGTTTCTTTTTCAATATTCTGTGTCACTCAGAAAAGATCTGATGCTACTTTTGTTTCATTGCAACTTTGAAGTAACGTTTTTGGCAAATTCTAAGTAAGGATGTTACAGTGAGGAAAAAACTTGCCACAAAACCAGTATTACTGGCAACGCTTTCGACGCTTTCATTTTTGCTTCCAAATTCGCAATCTTGGTGTTGCGTTTTACAAGAAAAGGTCATTGTCTGTTGCGCTTAAGACTAAAATGAATGCTTGAAAGATGGATTCATTATTATTCTTAATGACGTGACGTGACCAAGTATGGTGTCCTATACTTGGAATTTGTGCTTTGTAATTATCCTATCCAAGTGCACACACACAGCAGTGAGTAGTCAACACACACACACACACACACTGTGAACACACACCTGGAGCAGTGGGCAGCCATTTTTGCTGTGGCGCCCGGGGAGCAATTGGGGGTTCAGTGCCTTGCTCTAGGGCACCTGAGTTGTGGGTAATAAGAGTGGAAGAGAGCGCTGGTCATTTACTCCTCCAACCTACATTTCCTGCCAGTACTGAGACTCAAACCTGTGACATTCGGGTTACAAGTCTGACTCTCTAACCTTTAGGCCACAACTGCACAACAATAATAAAACATACAATAACAAACTAGCTTATAAAACATTTATTAACAAAAATTAATAAGATGAGGCATGGCATATACCATATGGTATATTATATATCGACAAATATTACAGAAAGTTTAGCAAACACTGAAATCAAATTTTAAAAAATAAATAAATTGTCTGTCGGTGACAATGCTTGCATGGTTTTTTGCCAAGAAAACCAACAGATTCACCTTCTCTGGTTTAAGAAACGGTGTTTTACTTTACTTTTACATGTCGCTTGTAAACCAAATCATCTGCCATCCGCCATCATTTCCTCAGTATTCACGTCACGGCGATACACCCAAATCGCTCCCAATGAAAGCACCTCTCTCACTGTTATCATCTGATCAGTGAACTCTCATTCCTGCCGCAGCTCTGCAGCGTGAGCTGTATGGAGCAGAGCAGACATTTTCAGTTTACTGTAGCGTCCGTTGCCCAGCTAAGCCTAATTCAAATGCCGGTTTCACACTGCACACGTAAGCAGGATGCAAGAAGCGCATCTTTTTTTGGCGCCCATGTTAACAGATTAGAGTATTCACACCACACGCAGAGGCGCCTCTGCAGCATGTAGCAGGAGCAGAGCAGAAGCAGCAGTGCCGCGATCGTTTCGGCGCCGAGTCTATTTTTGCTGCGCCGCTTATGCTGAATGAATCCTGATTAACATGAAAAATAACAAATTTCACCATAAAATCAAGTGAGGTGTTCGCCATATGAAAAAATAAAATGCACAAAAACACATCACGTCCACGAGTTTTTGCCCAAACTTCAAAGGTCTGTTAAATTAATAAAACTTTTTATCATGTGAACTACCTATATACAGCATGTTATTTATGTCTGTGGAACAGAGGGGAAGGGGGGACACAGTCGCTTTGCAGCAGAGTATGCTGCCCATATCATACATCAAAGCACATGAAAAAATACTATAGTAGTTTATAGCAAATACTGTAGTGTTTTTGAACCATACTATACTAAAGTACTTGAATTAATTTGTTGTGGTAATTCTATAGTTGCTGTGGTAATATAACAACTATAGTAATATAAACAAATTACTTTACCAAACATTGTACTAAGTTTTCTACAACTATAGGGTGTATTATACTACAGTACACTACAGTTTACTGTAGTAAAAACTAAAGTATACTACAGTATTTATTACAGTTATCAGTTCACTATAGTTAATACTACAGTATGCTGTAGCATTCATTAACAGAGTGTTGTAAATACTATAATATATACAGTATAATACACTTTACTATAGTAAGGTTCAAAAACACTATGGTTTTTACTATAAATTTCTATAGTATTTTTTCATGTGGGATGGCACACAGTGTTCGAAGGAGAACGCTGGGAAATACGACAGAAATGACGATACTCATCTGTATTGCAGTACACAAGCCGCGGTTCAGCTGCATACGCACCGCTACTACCTCCGCACTGCTTGCGCATCCAGTGTGAAACCGGCGTAAAGGCCATTTCACACTGAGTGCGACGTGAAAAAGCGAGGTAAATCGCTGACGAACAGTGCTTTCACACCAAACACAAAACGATTGATCACCTTCTGCCAATTCACTCCTGCACACTAGGTGGTGCCGACCAACAACACATTTTTCCTCAGATATGTATCTTGTGTATGGATTTAACATTGTCCGCTGCTCAACAGCAGTAAATTAAGAGAAAAAAAGTTTGATTCTACATCAGAAATACAAACTATCTATAATGCTTACAAGAATACATTTTAAATGTAATTAAAGGTACAATTAGCATCAAGCTAAACTTGAAAATTTATGTGATTGTTTTTTTCTTAAAATCATAAAACACACACATGGAAGAAAACGGTGCTCTTCAGAACACATAATTCAGTGGAGAATGAATAGAAATTATATTCTATATAAATAACGTGAGATTAAATCTGTTGTCTGATACCAATGATAACAAGAATGCAGCATCCACTCTCTTCTCTCTCGGAATACCCTTCTTTGGTGTTTGTTTACACTGGTTTTCGATACAGAACCACCACTCTCACCCTTTTGTGCAACAGCAGCTGCTCCGGGCACGTGATGTAAGCTCAAATCTCATTGGACGGCCCGTTTCATTGTGGATCGACGGGGAAAAAAGTCAACACTGGACGCAAAAAATCCTCGCTTTTTTTGTCTGGTGTGAATAGCGCCGAATTTTTTCAGCTGGCTAAAAACTCTTTGGTGGACATACGTTGACGAATATTTATTGTTAGGTATATGGCCTATTAGTCTTTTTTGCATTTATGCAATATACTAGAGCCAAATCTGAGAAAGTAGACCAGAATATTCCACTGCATTCCTATACACGCAATTTGTGTAGCTGTATTCATAGGCGGGGATTATGCTAATTGTGAATGAGCATGCACGAGCGCCGAATTAACGAATGATTGGAATTCATTAACATACAGGTTTAACTATCAAACTATCAAATCAGAAGTTTACGAAGCTTTTGTGAATCCGGAGGAGAGTTTTAAATAGACATAGTGTATTATTTTACCCAAAAATTGTGTATGCTATGTATTTTATACTTATTAGAGTATTGCGTCATTTGCTTAGCAACATGTGCTAATGGCAAACTCTATTAAGATCAAGTGTAAACAGAATTTCTTGTGTGCTTTGCAGCAGAACTTCTTTTCTTCTGGTGCCAATAAATGACCTTTTTTAACTATGTAGAACGTTCCAAATTGGTCACAGGAAGGTACCTTACCAGGAACACAGCTACAGAGTTTCCTCCTCACAGAGATTAACAGCACGGTAAGAGAGGTACTCACTTGTGATACCGCTTCCAAACACACACACACACACACAAGCACACTAGAAAAGCCCTTCTGAACATGAACATGGCTCCAGCAGGGTGCTATAGAAGTTAATTAGCTATCGTAATTACAAAGCTAATTAACTAAAACACCATTCAGCCAGAAAATTTTGACATCCATTTGGTGTAATTATACATCACCAGTCCAATTATCACTGAAATTCAGCCAATTTTTTTCTTGTTTTTGTCTGACTTCTTTGAACGTGCGTGCACTTATGTGATGAAGATTACTGTAGACAGATGGAGAGGAAGAGCGCTGTTACGAAGGCCTCTGTGGAAACTCAGCACGTTAACATTTTTTATACTGTAGCACAACACTCAAAAACACAAACACACAAGGTCACTAAGAAACTGACCTGAGCACATAGTTGACCCAGATGACGTTACGCTCATGGGGTGCTTTGTGGTTAATGGACACGGTGGCACAGGACTGAATCCACAGATACCCTCCTCTCCTCTGCAACCAGCGATAATACCCCGTCACAACCTGCCCTTTCCTCAGCACTAAGAGAGAATGATAAAAAAGGTATACAGAAAAATTTAGTTAAGGAGTCTGATTAAATATTAGATTTTAAAATTCAAAAACTACATGAGATGGCTAAAAAAAGATGCATTTTAAAACCTGGATGTGGAGAAGAGTTTCACAATTTGTTTTTTTGGCTAGGGGGCACTGTTGTCAAAATGTGAAATGCAAACAGCAGCTTCGGTCTCTTAAACTGACAAAACAGATACAGTTGTTCTTTAATCATGAACTAAAAAAAAATCTTTTCCCGTTCCACTCCTTTTATTATCCACCTTTTATGCTGCCACTATCACTGAAGCTCTTCATATTTCCTTATCCTACAATCAAGGTAAAAGCTAATAGTCTGTTGGTCATTATGACAAAAAATCCAATAATGAGATTAAGTTCATGACATGAAATGCATACTAATAAGAATACATGAATAGTGCTTCTTTTATATAATATACAACTTTGAGAGAGATATGTGACGTGTAATAAGCTTTTTAGAGATGAGGTGGCAAATAGATCACAGATTGACAGGCTTACAGTCTTCATGGCTCTGCCTGATGGTGTCCAGGTCTTCTGCATGAATGAAGTGGTAACAGGTACGTCCAACCACCTCAGCTGGGCTCAGGTCCATATACTCCGAAATCCTACAAAACCCATACAAGTACATATATAAGAGTGACAGTGGCATTTTACCCTTGTATGGTGTTCAGGTCTGTGGGACCCGTTTTCACTTTTTATCAAAAGAAAAATGATACTATTAATTATTTTTTCAAGCTCAGACTCATTGGCCTTGGCTCATTTTCTGTGAGGAACATATATCAAAAAAATTTTCAATGACCATATATACTGTTTATATTGCTTGTAATTGGGATGAAGTAAACATCTGTTGAATATTTTAACAGTGTAATTCTATTCCACAGGTTTGAGACGTAGTGTTCACGCAACAACATATATTCGGCACATGTTATAATTTACACCAATTATAGGCAAACACTATGGCAAAGGTTGCAGAATATATTGTAACTGAGACTGAGGCATGCTGGGAGGTTACCTGTTCTCACAGTAGGTGACCTGGAGGTCCATGTTGACTCTGAAGACAAACATTTGACTTTCCATGCGCACCTCATTGAGCGTGGAGGGCGGAAGTGTATGAGCAAGAGCAACCAATCCCATTGGTCGATGCAAGGGGCGGGAGGAACCTGGTACCAGGGCTGGCCGACACCGAATCCGACCTGTCACATGAATCACCTGATAAGAAATTAAATGAGCAGTTCAGTTTATGAAATCATTCAGTCATAAAAAAATGGGTAAATGCTAATATGCTAGTCCAGCGGCTCCTAACCATGTTCCATAAGACCCCTACTTAATGGTTGGCTAATATTATTCACAATTCAATGAAAAAGACATTAGAACACCTCTTTGTAAAAACAATCTGACACTTTGACGACATGCAACTCTGTGCTGGTCTGAACAGATGCATTAACTATGGAAGCCCGTTTCCGCTACTGAATTAAAAAAAGGTAATTGTGACTTTTTATCTCAGAATAGCGTGATATAAACTCACAATTGCGAGTTATAAACTATTTTGAGAAATAAAGAAAAGCTCGTTTATATCTCGCAATTGGGAAAAAGGACTGATATTTTCTCAGAATTGCTAGTTTGTATCTTGCAATTCTGACTTTGCAACATGGAGTTGCGAGTTAAGTCAGAATTGTGAGACATAAACCCAATTCTGAGAAAATATTAGTCCTTTTTCCCCCTCAGAATTGGTCTTTATAACTCGCACTTGTGAGTTTATATCTCACAATTCTGAGAAACAAAGTCAGAATTGCGAGATATAAACTTGCAATTGCAAGAAAAAAGTCAACTGCAAGATACAAGATACAAAGTTTTTATGCCACAATTGAGGAAAAAAGTCAGAATTGCGAGTTTATATCACGCAGTTCTGAAGAAAAAAGTCAATTCTGCAGTTGACTCGGAATTGACTTAATTTCTCAGAATTGTGAGTTTGTATCATGCAATTCTGATAAAAAAAGTCAGAATTGCAAGAAGTAAACACAATTGCGAGGAAAAAGTCAGAATTGCAAGATATAAACTCACATTTGTGAGAAAAAAGTCAGACTTGCGAGTTTATATTCCGCAATATAAACTCGCAAACTGACTTTATATCTCGCAATTGAGTTTATCATGCAATTCTGAGAAAAAAAAGTAAATTGTGCAGTTGACTTAGAACTGACTTTTAATTTCTCAAAATTGAGTTTGTCATGCAATTCTGAGAAAAAAGTTAGAATTGCGAGATGTAAAAATGTAAAGTTCGAGAAAGTCACAATTGTGAGATAAAAAGTCGCAATTACTTTTTTTTTAAATTCAGTGGCAGAAATGGGCTTCCATAATTAACAGACATTTATTCAAATTCAAACGTTTATTATACAGAATTTTCGCACTGAACATTTGTCTTCGTGTACAAATGCCTTAAGACTACAGAAGACAATCCTTAACATTTGTGCCACAATTTAACATGAGCCAGTATGTCTCACATAAAGGACTCACTTTATAGCCCGAGGATTTAACGTGGAGGCCACGTTTGGTGAGGGTGGATTTCATCCTGATGAAGAAGCCACGTTCTGATAACTCCCTGACTGGAGAACAGGGACTAGATGGTGCTACAGGAGAAGACAGACACGCAACAAAGATCTCCACACTTTGAACAATATTTCACTATCCACAGATATATGACAAAAAAAATGAACAGCTAGACCAGGGGTGTCCAATCCTCCTCGTAGAGGGCCAATGTCCTGCAGATTTTAGCTCCAACATTTTAGCTCTAGTGACTCCGAAGACTTTGATTAACTGGTTCAGGTGTGTTTAATTAGGATTGGAGCTAAACTCTGCAGGACACTGGCCCTCAAGGAACAGGTATGGAATACCCCTGAGCTGGACAGCAATGCATTTATGGAAAATCGTATTTTGGTGACTTCATATAAATTTATATGATCTTGTTTATATAGGGTTTTTTGTACTAAGTTTAGACGTGGACCTTTATGCTTTTTTGCCTAAAAATTGTACATTTGCATCACTCAAATTTTATGAATTCACAAGAATTTGCCAAAATGTAAAATAATAAATATAATAATATAAGTTTTCTCATTAGATTGGGTTGGGACAGCTCAGAACAACCAATGTGGAGGAATAAAGGAAATTTTCAGTATCATTTTATTTTTACCCGTAGTCCACTTGTAATTTTTTTTCATATTTTCATTTTTCATGATCATTTTTCCACCCTCTCTCTGACCCTTAGAATGAAACAAGCGGTTTTTGCTGCTGTGCTTTAAGCCTTCTATGCAAATACCCTCTTGAAAATGAGAAAGCACTTTCCTGCAGAGCGGCTGATGTTCTGCCCTGGATCAGCACAAGATCTGAAGGGTATTGGTGTGCCAACACCAAACAGTGTGTATGTGGGTGGTCGTTTTAATGCATGTATCTTATTGGCGGCAAAAAGTTATTCCGGCAGCATAGTTTGATCATAGGTTTTGAGTCCTGAAAGTTACAGTATAATTTTTGAGTATCTGGATTCTTTGATGTCGAAAAACCAAGGAAAAATTAGAGATGAATAAAGCTAGACCTCTGAAGGCATTTACCTGGTTCTGGAGTGCCAGTCAGTGAGGATGTGGAGGCGGAGCTTGAAGCACTCTCATGGGAAGTTTGACAGCCTGCCTCTGCCCGGAGGTGTGGCCTAATGCCAAGACGCTCTGCCATCTCAACATGATCCGCAGGGTGGATGTAATCAAACACGCTACTACCAGTCAGCTCAACCTGAGCATGTGGATACACACATAAATACACATGCACACAGATCAATATAGAATAACATTCATATAAGATGACATAGATCACAACATATTGGCTAAGAGCCAATGAGAGACCTTGAAGAACACAAACTCGTCTATAGCTATTCCTACATTTGTAATGCGTAAGTGTACACACACACACACACACTACTAAACCCTTACACTGGGGGAAGCAAACATCAGAGAGAGATAAAAGCAATGCTACACATAAAACATTAATTATAGCGTACCATGACCTAGACTGAATATTCTACCTGCTGCATTTTACAAAATGTATAAGAAACTCAAAACAGGTAAGCTTCATAAAACAAACCGACCATGTATAAACTTAACAATGTTACAAATCATTGCGGTTTGTTTATATTCTTAAAGTTCGGTCATAATTTACTCATCCTCATGTTATTCAAATGTATATGGTTTTCCTTCTGTGAAACACAAAAGCATGTCGAAGCTGCCCTTTTTCATACAAACAAAAGTGGATGAGGATCAAGATGGTCAAGATTCAAAGGGACAAAAAACTTAAAGTGCTACTTAAACCAGTGGTTCTCAATGGTTTTGACTCCAAATATTGTTCACTATAATATTTGAACGCCCCACAACATTCCTAGTTTCTGTAAATTTACAGAACAATTTTACATTTTTAATCTTCCCATTCTTTTTAGCCAATGAATTTACATAACTCTTCCACAGTTGTTTATGATTTACTGGATAAGAACTAAGGATAAGGATTTTTATAACTTGACTGGAAGTCCATGGTGTTTTATTTATGATTTCTCTAGGTCTAGAAATCATTTTTAAAAGTAGACTACCTTACATACTCAAAGAAATATACAAAATATCTTTGCATTAACTTATTTTAATGCTTTTTTTAATCATTAAGCTCTTATATGATGTGATATATTTTTAAATTGCAAGCAGGAAGGAGATTTGGCAGTAGCGACAGGAGGTAATTTTATTAAATTCTTGAAGATAATTCATCATTTCATAGTTTCATCATTTTTTTTTTCTTTTTTAATTTTATTTCAGTGGCTTTAAAACAATATATAGGAATGGTCATACAGTCTTTTATGATACTTCCAAGGAAAAAAATTGACCTTTATTTGTATATTAAAAAAGAGCAGCCTGGACATTCTGCAAAACATCTCTTTTTATGTTGCACAAAAAAAAGAAAGGGATTAATATATATATATATATATATATATATATATATATTCCCTTACTACTTTGCTTAGCTATTAAGGGTGAAAAAATAGTGTAATTTGCATTTCTGGGACTCCTGGATCTATAAAAAAGTAATCTGTGTGGGTCAGATTTCATTCTACAGTATCTTGATAAAAGGCCGGTTTCTCCCTCACACCCTTGTCTGTGGGACAAAGCCATTTATTATGGGATTAGATCCATTTACGGAGGGATTTTAAAGGATTTTCCGCTGCCCGTCAAGGACACTAATGTGTGTGTGCAAGGCAGGTTGCATGCAAACAGAGGGAAGAGCAGAAAGGAGAGGAACAGACGGTGGAGTAAAGAGCGGGGCTGTGTAATTGGGGATCAGTTGAGGGATGAATTGTGAAGAGTCTGGGGTTTTAAGGCCGTGTCGGCTAATTGAGAGGTAAAGGTGGAGGTAAATCCAGCAGACAGGTGGTCTGACTTGGAGAACTTAATCTGATCCACAATGCTTTGGAGAGGGTTATTTAGCTTGTTGGAGTAGCGTTGATGGGATCTCAGATGTTTGGAAGCAAGAAGACACCAAAGATGCATGAGGGAGCTTTTGGGAAATATCAATTAAAAGGATCCACAAAAGGACACTCGGTTTGTAAGAATGAATGTAATAGTTAAAAGGCATGCAAGAGAGACTATTCCAGCATTTTGGAAATCCGTTCATCCTGATCCCCCAAAAATAAATAAAAATTATATATTTTTTATACATTTTAAATATTTTTTAATTAACATTTTTTATTTAAAATATGATTTATTTAAATGTAAAAGCACAGTCTTTAACCTACATTTTTTTATATTCCAATAACCATTTTATTTTATTATAACCAGAGAATCTCCATAGAAAAGTCTCTTGATTTCATCAGTATATTTAAGTATTATGTTATATATTATATCAGCATGTATTTATTAATTACTTAATTACATTAAAATGAATTAAATTTTTACTAAAGTACGAATAAATCTGTAATCCTTTTTACTTCCACTTAAGTACATTTTTGGCTAGATACCTGGACTTTTAAATTTCAAAAAATACCCATATAAAATACATAATAAAATGTCTATAATATGTTTATTTCACACTGTCTTGTATCATCGGTGTCAAGTTAAAACAGTGAAACTTTGAAAAGCATGTCTCGAGACGCCTGCATTGTTACGCTTCGTCTTGCTGTTTTTGAACACAAGAACACGTCCTGTGTGAACGGCTCTTTACTTATTCTGTGCTGCTGCTCTCAGTAAGTGTGGTGTCCTGTAGTAGCGTGTGTCAGAGGCCGTTCACACAGGACACGTTCTTGCATTCAAAATCAGCTAGACGCAGTGAAATGGAATAAAACACACGTGTCTCGAGACACTTAAGTTTAACTGTGTTTAACTTGACACACAGTGCCCATGGTGCAACACACATATACTCCCATACACTACCATTTAAAAATCTGGGGGCAGTAAGAATTTTGTTTGAATGAAAGAATGCATTAAATTGATAAAAAAAAAAGAATGAGAGCAAAATACATATAATGTTACAAAAGTAATATACTTATGTTATTTAAACAAAATATATTACAATTATTTAAAATTAAATATTAAAATTATCATTTTACAATAATATTTGACTCTTTTCATATATATAAATAAATATATAATTTTATCAAATGTGACCCTGGACCACAAAACCAGTCATAAGGATCATTTTTTTGAAATTGTTTAGGATCATTTTTTTGAAATTGGATTTGGATTCCACTGATGTATGGTTTGTTAGGATAGGACAATATTTGGCCGAGAAACAACTATTTGAAAATCTGGAATCTGAGGGTGCAAAAAAAAAAATCAAAATACTGAGAAAATTGCCTTTAAAGTTGTCCAAATGAAGTTCTTAGCAATGCATATTACTAATCAAAAATGAAGTTTTGATATATTTACGGTAGGAAATTTACAAATTATCTTCATGGAACATGATCTTTACTTAATATCCTAATGATTTTTTGGCATAAAAAAAATCGATAATTCTGGCTATTGCTACAAATATACCTGTGCTACTTAAAACTGGTTTTGTGCTCCAGGGTCACATATATGCACAATTTACATTTAAATATTCTAAAACATTCTATATTTTTTAAATTTGCTTATTTTTCATAATTTTTTAGTTAACTCCTGACAGCCATAATAAGAACTCAAAAGAACAAATTGTTTGAAAACCAGACATTGGTAGAAAAGATCTGCAAAGAACCAGAGAGATGCTGAAAGAGGAATGAGGAATAGAAGAAGTGAGAAAAGGTTGTTGGTAAGTGTTAAGAAGAGGGTTAAGAAGAGAGAGAGAGAGTGAGAGAAAGACATGATATAAATAATAACTAGGATTTAATATGTATGAGGCGTCCGGGCAGTTGTCCACAACACTCTCTCAGTCTGCTCCTGACTGATGGGAGAGAAGCAAGAGAAGAGGACAAGGAGGAGGCAGAGGAAGAGATGGAGAGGAAGCAAGGTGATGGGTTTGCATACTAATCAGCTCAGGATCAATTTCCCACCCCATACGCCCCTCCACATTTCCCTGATGCTGTGGCTTTGGCCGTAGAGAGGAGACGAGAGGCTAAGCTCCTAGACCTCCATCTAGGCCTGGAGCTTTGGCTTCTGTAGGGCAAGCAGCCTGGAAGCAGGCGTATCATCCTGCTCTCAAGGTCCCTGACCCTGCGTAATCCGCCTAAGGAACCCTACTGTCTTTGCAGAGGTCACTGGGATTAACCAGAACGGATGGCTCTATCTACGATGGCATGTCATGACCTCTGACACAAGGTAACAAGTGGGGTCTTATGCTTACAGTTAATGGATTTCCTCCTGTGTGACCTCTGAGACCCAGACAGAGGCCGGAGTGATGGACCGTGGCGGTGTAAACGCTACCAGGCAGCAGTTGAACACACTTGACTGAACTGAAATCTTTGTGATTCCAAAAACCTTTTGATCTTGGGCTTTTTAAATGCTTGGAATTATTTTTGTACACAAAAATAAAATTAGTTACATTTATTTTAGATTTTAGAATTACATACAACAGTTCTTTCTGGTCCTAATTGGCTAAAAGAAGTGCGATATTTTAGCTCCAACCCCCATTAACTCCAACCGTTTTTATGACGTTGGCAAAGAAAACAAATAGAGGAATCTAGACAAATAGTGACAATTTTGACGCACCTGAAATTTAGGATCATTTTGATGACGAATACATTAGCTATGCTCCAAAACCTAGCGTGCGGCCTACCTCGACTGATCCGGACATGAAGGCTGTTCAAACTTGAAGTTCTTTTTAAAGATTTCTGTGAAATTTTAAGGTCCATAGTCTATTGACAGTAGTGTAGCAATGTATTAATCACACCTCACACAGAAGTCACTTTCAAACCAAGCTGCTTTCTGTTGGTCAATGCAGCAAAATCATGTAATCGTTTGGGGAATATTTCGCCCTCATGCAAAATTCTAGATTGCATAGATTCCTACTAAAATAATCCCAGAATGCACTGTGGAAAGCTCAGTGAAAGAATTCAAGATTGCGGACATGAAATTTTAACTATAAATAAACATACATCATTGAATACAGAAAGCTATCAATAAAAATAGTTCAGTGTAATATATTCAATAAAAGTTGTATATATATATATATATATATATATATATATATACACATAAATATTTCATCTAATTAAATATTTAATATATACCCAATATTTTTGTCTGATATGTATTTTTTAAGTGAATTACAGAAAGCTGCTTGGTTTGAAAATGACTTCTGTGCTTCGTACACTATCAGCTCCACAGAATCAGAACTAGGGATACCAGATTCACACATTAATCACTCTTTTTATCTAATCAGTATCTAATCAAAAGTCTGAAACTGGTTTGATTCATTAGGACAGTTGAGTCACAAACTGATTCATTTGCAGTGGTTTTTCATACCAAAATAATAACTGGATAGTTTGTAAGACAGAAAATAAAAAGAGCGCTGGATTAGGTGGATATTTATTTACAACTGACCCTTCGCAGGGAGTTTGATTGACAGGCGACCTGACCAATCATAACACCAAATCTGCCATTTTTGTCCGACAAACAAACCAGACCGGAGAGTGGAAGTGAACTTGAAAAATGGTGTGTACATGTTTCCGGGGTTGAAACAAGATGCCTTCTGATGTTCATTCATGTTTATTTCATATGACGGAGTTTTTTTAGTGCTACGTTTAAAATTTTTTTTTTAAAAATCTAAAATTATGAGATTAAAGTCATAATACTTTGAGGAAAATGTCAAAATTATGAGAATAAAGTTGAAATATTTCAAGACTAAAGTCGAAATTACGAGAATAAAATCGAAATATTTTGAGAATAAAGTCAAAATGACGAGAATTAAGTCATAACAATTACAAGATTAAAGTCATAATATTTTGAGAGTATAGCCTATATTGCACATGCAAATAGCCTGGATTCTCAAAACATTTTGACTTTATTCTCGTTATTTCAACTTTATTCTCTAACATTTTTACTTTATTCTCGAAACAATTCGACTTTATTCCCGTAATTTCGACTGTATTCTTGAAATATTTTGACTTCATTCTCACAATTTTAACTTTATTCTCAAAATATTATGACTTTAATCTCGTAATTTTAGATTTTTGTATTTTTTTTAACGTGGCACTAAAATGCCGTCGTAATTTCATGCTTTAATTAGTAAAGAGGAAGAGATTATTGGTTCACGTGCCGCTTGAACTGAGGCACTACAGTGATCTGTCACAACACATCAAAGAGCCAAAAAACGGTATTTATTGTTTGATTTTATTTAAAAATGACAACATTTGAAAGCAGAGACTTTGTTTCATTCAAAAAGTTATCTGCTCTGTCTTGTCTGTCGGCGTGTTGTCAGTGTCCTCTTTGCTCCGCGATGTATTTTTCACTGCGTGAGGACATGAAGTGTGGCATGACAGTGGCATGAGTTGTCGAACATAGCAACAGTAATGCAGGGGGATGGGTCTTTGTGAAGGGTCAGTTGTAGGAAATAAAACATGCAAATGTCTTTTATCGCTTATCAATGACAAAGCAGCTCTTTATTACATGTGAAGCTCATGAACTTCTTTGTACTGTCGATTTATATCCAAAACTTGAAAATATACGCACATTTGAAAGTGGTGCTGATAAAAGGCTAGAAAGGCCACCTTGAGAAGGTAGTTCAGATTAGAAAGAATCATTGGTTTCTAGACAACCAGACAAAATAAAACCTATTTTGAGTATGCGTCCTGCTCACGCAGGTATTTAGTAATCAGAGATTGTCAATAATGAAACGGCAAGACGGCCATAAAGGGCGGACCACTCGCAATTCCACTTGTTTTCCTCAACCAGCTGAACTCATTCACATCTATTTTCCCTCCTAAACTCACTATCTGTCCTCCCATCCCCCCTCACACCCATCACAGAGTGTGTTTGTGTGTGTGTGTATTCTTTTTTGCCACACAATCAATGTGGCTTTTAAGATGTCTATCGATTTGTTCCCGAGACAGACCCCGGCTCGCTGGAGCGACGCTTTGATTGCTGTGCGAGTAATTACTGTTATTATTTATGCATCTGGGTGAAATGGCAGGACTTAACATTCCCTGTACAAGAGGGCACAGGCAATCAACAGAGAGAAAGCACCTGGAGAGGCGAGAGGCTCAAGAGAGGAAGAGAGCTGGAGAAATGAGCACAGGGACACAGGGAGATTCACAAAACACAAAAAACACAGTCATAAACGCATACAGATGAACTAGGGCTGTCAATCGATTTCAGATTTACATTGCAAAATATGTCAATTAATTAATCAATCGCATTAATTACATAGTTAAATATTTGTCCAAGATAGACATTGATCAGCCACACAAAAAGCATTCCTTGCATGTAATCTGTTATTACACAAAAAATATTACAATCTTATATTCAACATTTCAAAAATATAGCTTACATATATATTGAATTTTAATTATACATTTAGTTATAACTAATACATTAATTACACATTTAGTTTTAATAATAATAATAATTTACTTATTATTATTATTACTAATAATTTACTTATTTATAATGTAATAATTATTAGTCTACATGCATAGCAGACTGATGTCTTTGGCTTTTGTGACACATTTTTTCAATGTCTCACGCCATGAGTGCCATGTTTTTAAATATATTTTTTCAAGACAGGCTTAATTTAAAATAATAATAATAATAATAATACTTAACAATAAGGTCCCATTAGTTCATGTCAGTTAATGCATTAACTAACAATGAGCAATGCATTTGTTACAGCATTTATTCATTTTGTTAATGTTAATAAAAATACAACTGTTCATGGTTAGTTCATGTTACCTAAGGAACATTACATTAAATCATTTTAAAAGACAGAACTTTTGATTTTAATAATACATTACTGTCAATTTTAATTATATATTAATGTTGAAATTAACATTGACTGAGATTACTAAATGCTTAAGTAGTATTTTCACTGTTAGTTCATGTTAAATAATGTGATCTAATGTTAACAAATGAAAAACCTATTGTAAAGTGTTACCAAAATAACTAGTTGCACAAAATTAACAGCCCATGCATAAAGTATACTACAGTTTCTAAGCATTTTCGTCTCACCTGTGAAAGGCCAAGATAGATGGACACAGTCTCTGAGATATACAGAAATCGGCCTTCCTGACTGACCACGAACACAAATCCATCCAGAGACTACAAAGAGAAAAGTTTCCAATTATGAGTAATTTGTCTGTTCTACCTGAAAGCAAAAGTTTTACACAACACAATCACAGCCAGTCATATCTGATGTTTAATATCAATATGAAGTCAAAATGGTCATTATTAAAAAAAAAAAACTTCCATCAAAATAACAAGTCACCAAGTTTGCTGTCACCAAACCCTATTTTCATTTTATTTTTAATATTTGATTTTATTATTTCATATAGTGTCCACTTTTCATTATATAATACTTAAATGAACCAATCAAATTTTCTTCCTCGTTGATTATCCTCTTTCATTTAGTCACATTATGGAAGTAAAACTGCTTGTTTTATCCAGTACAGCATCACAGAATTACGAGATATAAAGTAAGGACATTTCAGCCTTAATTTAAGCAATCCTGAGCAGCAACACAACACTTCTGTACAAATCTCAAGATTTATATGGAATCAAGCTGTATAGACACGAGCATCGACATCAAAGCAAAAACAACATGAGCGAAGAATCAGACTGATTTAGAGAGTAACCACAACAGCTTCAAAATAAGCTGTGGCGCACCAGAGCAGCGGCTGGCAGATGAAAAGCATACAGTCACCCCATTAACGGACTCATTTATGGAATAATATTAATTGTACTAACACACAGGCACGAGTGAAGCAGAGTGGGCACTTTAGTTGAGACTGACTGATGTTGCGTTGATGGTAATTTATGCAAGTGACGAGTTCACTATGCAAATGAGAGTGGACCGGAATGACGGGAATGCTGGAAATAAAGCGCAATTATCTAGTTATTACTGACAGAGGACGAGACAAAGAATCATAAGGATTTTCAGAAGTGTTAATTTGATTTCTATCAGCGCCGGCCGTCTCTGAACACTTTACATTTTTCTCAAGGTAACCTTCTAATAACATTTTTTTTTGTTTCGTACAAATTGCTCTTTTCAAGTCAGACGGCCAAATTCCAGTACTTATGGCACATAGATCATCTTTAACAATGAAGCAGATTATTTACAAAAGTGGACTCAAAAGGTTTGGACATGAAAAATGTATGAATGTTAGTGCATTAGGGGTTGTTCACACAATCCCGTGTTTTTCGCTACTTTTCCATTGTTGTTCTATGTAAACACTGACTGGACAGCCATCTTTGAATATTGCGCTTGCATCCAACGCTATCTCACGGCAATTCGTACGTATTTTACGAGGTGGCTAATTCGTACGAATTCGTATGATTTGTCTAAACCCCAGTGACGGGTAGGTTTAGGGGCGGGGTTAGGTGTAGGTCATTCGTACAAATTCATACGAATTGGCAACTCGTAAAATACGTACGATTTGGCAAAAATCGTATGAATTTGTACGAGTGAGGTCGTACGAATTCGTACGAATTAGCCACCTCGTAAAATATGTACGAATTGCCGTGAGATGTTGCATCTCACACGACACACATTGTAAAAATGCAGCGCTCAAGTTAAACTTTCATAAAACATGAGCGAGCTTGTGTTTTTTTCCCATTCCACTGTATTAATATATAATATGTTTATATATTAGTAATATTATGAATATTGTTACAATTTAAAATAGCTGTTTTCTTTTAGAATATAAATGCAATTCTGATGCAAAGATACATTTTCAGTATCATTACCCCAGTCTTTAGTGTCACATGATCCTTCAGAAATCATTCTAATATGCTGATTTGCTGCTCAAGAAACATTTCTGATTATCATCAACAGTTGTAATCATTTTTTGATGAATAGAAGTTCTAAAAAACAGCAATTTGAAAAAGAAATCGTTACCGTCACTTCTGATCGATTTAACGCATCCTTGCTGAATATAAGTATTAATTACAAAATTAAATTAATCGTGTTAACCCAAAGCTATTTGTGTAAAAAACCTAAAATATCAAATCATCTAAAGAAAAAAAGAAATGAATGAAGATGAAGAAAAATGACAATTTAAGAGTTCAACAGTCACATAAAAAAGATGCACATTACATGAATATAGTGTTCATAACATTAACATCTGCAAATGTACATAAATGATTTATTTTTACCTGTAGTAGATGAGCTCCCAGGTGCTGTTCGAATATGTCAGTGACCAATGAATGACTTGTTCTTCGCACTGCAAAAAACAAGATAAAAAGCAATCACATAATGTTCAAAAAGCTGTTTAAAGCTAAAAACGTCTGTCATTTCAACAGAAGCGTAAAGGTAAAATGAGCCATAAAATTATATTTTATATCTAATGCAACAAAACCCACAACAACCAGATCAATCAATCATTAAATGTAACTTAAAAATGTAGTATTACTGTGATGATATAAACATTCAAGCATAAAGAACAATTCCAACCTCTTTAACATAAATACTGAAATTATAATATTCTCAAACGTGACACATATTGACAGTCACACTGCTAGGTTACTACAAGAGGAAATGGCTGATAATAGCCTTAAGCAGCTGTTAATACACCTTCCCAATTCTTTACTGCTATTTCAGAGAGACTATCAAAGACAGCGAACGTCAGAACTGCCACGGGTTATACGGCTGATAACACTGACAGAGACATGCTAATTCACCCTCAGCACACAATAGCATCCTGGGCCGCCTGTCATCACAAAACAAACAAATTTACAAATCACACAAATGACATTGGTAGTGCATTTCAAACATGCATGCCTCTGATCTCTGCTGTGGAAGCCCAGCTGAAATTCCCTGCACTCACAGCAGGACATCCGTGTGTGTGTGTGTGTGTGTGTGGCAACCAATAAGTGTTTTGAGAGAGGATGACAGCGTTTGTCTGAGTTTCTACTAAATGGGAGACAGACCGTGAGCTCACTTCTCCAAACCTTTTTCTCATGGTACTCCTGCCACAATACAAGTGTTCACCTGACAAAATACACAGCTTCAGGAAGAAGCGTTCGGCGAGACATTAGATACAGAAAAGAAAGGTGTAGTTCACCTAAAAACGAAACTTCTGTCATCATTTATTCACCCTCATGTCAACCATCGTGGTACACTTTAGCATAATTTTAAAGAGTGTTTATTAGGGAAATAATATACTTTCATGTTTTTGGACACTTATTGAATCAGAAATATGGTTCAAGTGTATACTGCATTTATGGTAAACTAAAATATACTTGTGTGTCATGAAGTTGAAATAATTTTGTAAATATTAATCATTATAAAATTGTAATAAATTTGTAAATGTATTAAAATTATGAATTATTTTATATTCATTTATTTAATAATGTAATATATTCATTTCAAATTATTTTTAAAAAGTTAAAATTACAACCAAGTACTTTACACTACCAGTCAAAATGTTTTGAACAGTAAGATTTTTAAGGTTTTTTCTAAAGAAGTCTCTTCTGCTTACCAAGCCTGCATTTATTTGATCCAAAGCACAGCAAAAACAGACAAATTTTGAACTATTTTTACTATTTAAAACAACTGTTTTCTATTTGAATATATTTTAAAATGTAATTTATTCCTGTGGTCAAAGCTACATTTTCAGCATCCAGTTTTCAATGTCACATGATGCAGTTTATATTAACTGCAAGTACAGTTTTTAAAAATATACTTTAAAGATTTGAAATGAATTTTGAATTCATTACAATTACTGTATGGACACTTTAAAAAATTACATTTTAATAAATGTAATATATAAAAGCTATTATATGGTGTTGGGAAAGATTTTCAGTGAAAAAAGATTTAAATTTCATCCTTTTCCTCACACAAAGTGATCATATGGCTCTAGAAAAAAATGTATACAGTGCAAGAGTCACATGGGCCACTTTTATGGTGTTGTTTTGTCAGTTTTGGAGCTTAACAGCCCTTTACCCCATTTAATTATAAGGAAAAGAGCGGCCAAGACAATTCACAAAATATCTCCTGTTTAGTTCTACTGAAGAAAAAGAAAACAAGGCTTTGAATGACATGAATATGAATAAATGATGAGATTTATTTAAAAAAAAATGTTGGTAATCAAAACACACTTAACACACAAGTCCACACATAAATGTGGCCCTGCACCCAAACTCCACACCCCAAAACTCAGTGGCACTTTAAGAATGGGGTCCCCTCACAGGAATATCAATGAGTCTGTCCCATTCAGAGGCCTGAAAAGGGGGTTTGGCGCAGAGAGCGGGATCACCACTCAGTGCGTGTGGGTACACAGAGCACTGCTTGTTCGTCTTTGGGGGTCACATGCATGTTGATGATTGAATAGTTTAGCAACCCCCCTCGTCCAAACACTGAGGGTCTTCCCACAGAGTGTGTGAGCGATGCAGTCCAGCTATAGGGCAGGCCTGACAGGAGCCATACTGCCTGATGGATGGACAATGGTCAGCCCTCATTTCCCAAAGTCAGCCGCTACAGCAGAGGCTAATGCAAAGTCGAACCAGGCCCAATAGGGCAGAGGGTGAGAATGATGGTGTTGTTTCTCAGCCTGGGGGTAAACAGGATCTATTTGATATAGCAAATCGGTTAGTAGTGGATACTTAATGATCAGTCTTTTTCATGTGGATATTTTAAGGATTACTTGTTTTGAAACAAAATGTACTTAAAATCTACTAATACTTATGTCTTATGACTATCTATCTATCTATCTATCTATCTATCTATCTATCTATCTATCTATCTATCTATCTATCCACACACACACACTTAAAATGTTATTTTATTTGAATTTACTAAAATATAAATAGGTTGTTTTTCTAGTTTTGTTGTAAATAATTTTAAATAATAAATAAATCAGAAATAAATAAAAGTTTAAACAAGTTGCATTTCTTGTTTTTTATTAATAAATTATATATATATATATATATATATATATATATGAATATATGAATATTACATTTTAATAAATTAAAATAAAATAACATTTATAGAATTTGCATTACATCAATTCAATCTTGTAATTAATCTTATTAATAAATTTAATTAATCAAGTTAATCCTTTTTAAGGATGTTTAGGTATTTTAAGAAAGACCACAATATTGGTTAAGAAAATAAAATAGTTTTTTTGAAGTCATTTTTGAAGCATTTATGCATGGTTTTAGAAAGTTTAATCTTATTTAGAAAGAAAAATCTTTAATAGTCAAGATTATTTTAATTCATAAAAGTTTATTGTGCTTAAGGAAGTAATACTTATTTGTGAAGTATATATACTGAATTAAGTTTATCTTTTCTTACTGAAAATAGTTTTTAATAGCTTTAAGCAAAAATCTCACATAATTTGGTTGGATACAATTTTTAAATATTTGTTGGATACATTAAATATTATATCATTTATTATTATTATTATTATTATTATTAATTTATTTGTTTGTTTGTTTATTTATTTATTTTTACTGGAAAACAAAAACAAATATAAAGTATATTATTATTATTATTATTATTAATTTATTGTTTGTTTATTTGTTTGTTTGTTTATTTTTACTGGAAAACAAAAACAAAAATCAATTATTTATTATTATTATTAATTTATTGTTTATTTGTTTATTTATGTTTTACTGGAAAACACACACACACACACACACACACATATATATATATATATATATATGACTATGTTCTGTTTTTATTTTCCTTGGAATTTTCTTTAAGGAATTAGCTGTGATCATTCCATCTTGACTCTTGGGTCAGCTTTAAGGTTCTCTGGATCTCTGAATCACAATAAAGAATGAAATAACTGAAGTCATTCCACTTTCTTCTCCTCCACACCCAGCTCACTTTGACTCTCTTTCATTTCTTTCTTCGTTCTCTTTCCCTTCTCCCCCTCCTTCAAGCTGACAACCTTTTAGCCAAGTTCGAAGGTTACTATGGGAACTGCAAGGTTGGCCTTTCATTTGGTCTTAGTTTGCTCAATCCAGTTGGCTGATGGGAATCGTAGGCCGATCGCCTAGCAACTTGTTTACAGGGCGGCCCGCGCTCCCCCCACCTCTAACCTCACGCATGGAGACAGGAGGAATGACTCTCAGACAGACGAAAGCGTCTCCAGTTGCAATGTCCCTCTCCGCTGCAATTATCCTTTCACTCC
>JAFVLL020004366.1:0-16438 GCA_021397915.2 Tor tambroides | reverse complement strand
AAAAAAAAATTGGTCTGAAATTAAATTGGCCACATTAAATATAATGCAGAATTACAGTAAAATAATACTTTATAATCATAAGGAGGGGTGAGCCACTGGCAGAACTTACTCCAGGACATTTGGCTCAAATTAACCCAGACTCACCGTTTTAACAAATTTGTATCATCCAGCAGTTTAGAGTTAACATCATGCTATCAGTATAGCCTCATATTATAACTTTCTAAAGCACAAACACATGAGTGATAGTTTTTTTTTGTTGTTTTTTTTTCAGATTTGTCTGTAATTGTTCAGACAATTATGTCCTTGGATATTTTAAAAAAAATAGATTTGAACAGTGTTTTTTGAACATAAATGTAGTTACCAATTTTTCCAATGGCCTTTCTCCATCAAAGGGTGAGTAAAATGAATAACTATTCATATATTTATGGTCATATAACCAATTTTGTTTAAGGTTACCTAGAAACAAGGGGTGGCTCAACTTCCCCACAGGCTCAAATCGCCCCATTCTCCCCTACTTGCATCTAGAGCCAAAAGCGCTTCATTTATGCCCTTTTCACTCCGTGCGTGTTCCTTCTCTCCACAAGAGCTGCAATGACCCAGCAAACACGGTGAGCAGCAAAATAGATTGATCACTGTTAAACGTGTCCGACCATTCAAATAAACCATTGCAATACTACATACAACCAAATGCTACATTTAGTATTATTTATTGCATTTAGCATCATTAGTTCAGAGTCAGTTCAGAGTATTTCATAATAAACAATGTTAGAATTGGAAAAATATTTGTGAATGAATGGTAAGGAAAGACAACTAAAACTCTGAAATTCTTACACACTTAAAAATAAAGGTGCTTAAAAGGTTCTTCACAGCGATGCCATAGAAGAACCATTTTTGGTTTCACAAAGAACCATTCAGTCAAAGCTTCTTTAAAGAACCATCTCTTCCTTACCTTTTAATAATCTGAAGAACCTTCCTTTGCCACAAAGAACCTTTTGTGAAACAGAAATGCTCTTCAGATGTTAAAGGTTCTTTACGGAACCATTTAGACAAAAAAGGTTCTTCTATGGCATCGTGAAGCACCTTTATTTTATAAGAGTGTATAGCTAATCTTGTTTTCATAATGAGAGTGTTTTGATTATTATGTAAATTGTTTTTAGTAGATACCTATTTTCAGCAAAATATAAAAAGGGTCCAGAGGAAAACCATGAACATGTTACAGTATATTTTCTCTGTCACATGGCCTTCTGCCATAAATATGCATCTTAATGTAAAAATAGCCTGATAAATCTATAAAATTCTGATCATACTTTTTTACAGTCACATTTAATTGGGCTCAACTGGTGAAGTGTTTTTTTTTTTCCTTGTAAAAAAAAAAATCACAATATCCTAATACCTCCATCTTTGATCACTGGAACAGATGGAAATTTATAACTATTACAAAAAGTATTGTCCGGACCTCCATTGGGAAAGAAAATATAGAGAGGGGACCTCTTTGAACTTTAACTGAATACCCCTGCACAATGAGCACTTTTAAAGGTTTTTGAAGAAACAAGGTGCACCAGGTAGCATTGCCCCGTCCACAACTGGTAACAAACTCTGCCTTATTAGCTTAGTTCCTCCCCTAAGTGAGTTGTACACAGTCTGCCATATTTTCCTTCTTGCTAGAGCATTTAAAATCAGCATTCAAGTAAGGAATTTATTCTTATAAAGCTACTACAGTTATTCAGTCAAGAGCAGTGAATGATTTTGTTTTTATTTTGTTGTTCAATTCATATTAACAGCATTAGGTACTGTACATTACGCTGCTCTCACACAGATCTAGTATACATAAGCGATTTCTTTCCACGCCGTTTAAGTTCACAGACGACTGTGTTTGTAAGAACTTTGTGTGTTTTTGCGCACTTGTGTGTGTATTTGACGCGAAAGAGAACTTAGTTTAGTACTCAAGGGACCCGCCGTCTGACAGCCAGCTTTCTGTGTGTGCACTTTGGATGTGTGCTCTCAAAAAAACATAAAAACACATCAGAAGTTTAATATGGCTTTAAAATGTGTGCAAATAATAAACTTTCATGATGAACTGCAATGTCACGAGAGCATGACCGTGACAGACATGATAATCAAAACCAAACAAATGTTTTGTTTTGGAAGGGTATCTTTGGCAGGAGCTTTAAAGGTACAGACCTCTTCTGGAAAGGGTCCGACGAGCAGCAGCTTATTTGCATTTAAAGATACATGCATGAAAACAGCATGTTTTTGCTTCTGATAATAATAGTAATTTTCAGCATAGTGTAATAAATGACCTGTGGGGTATTTTGAGCTGAAACCTAGACACATTCTAGGGACACCTGAGACTTATATCTTGTAAAAAGGGCATAATTAGGTCGCCTTTAAATTATAAAACATTCCTATGATATATAAAAATGTTGCAGAGGTTCTTCTTGTGTTCAGTTCACACCACAGGTCTGATTCTAATTCAAAAGCCCATAATTACCTGCCAGTGTTGTTGGCGCAGATGTTGTTAATGAAGATTTTATTGGTGCAAATGGTGTTGATGCAGATGTTGTTAATGAAGATGTTATTGGTGCAAATGTTGTTGGTGCAGATGTTCTTGCTGTTGTAGGGGTTGTTGCTGTTGCTACTACTGTTAAAAAAAAGAAAAAAAAAAGAAAGAAAAAAAAAAAGTGTATCAGGTAACAGTGTCTTTAACCAAGCGTATTAGACAAAAATACAGCACCCTCCACTAATATCGGCACCCTTGGTAAATATAAGCAAACTGATCGGTGTACAGTGTACATTTTAGGACATCCTCAGACTCCAGTCACATGACGAAAAGGCATCATGCCTCAGACTAAAAAGCTTCAGCCATGGGACCGAACGGCATCGCACCTCAAACAGAAATGCTTCAGATCTCAGGAAAAACAACGTCAGGTGTCAGGTCTCGTACAATTAGGCATTGGGCAAAAAGGCCCCGGACTTAAGGCATCGGACTAAAAGGCATGGAGCGAAACGGACTCAAAACCTTGAAAATTTTCACAGCTATAAGTTCTTCTTCCTTCTTCCATTAGGGGTAAAAAGAAGTTCAAAATACTTAATTAGCGCTAAGTTAGCAAACATCCCAGCGCCATCCAAGCTGATGAGAGCAGAGTTTACAGTGCATCCGGAAAGTATTCACAGTGTTTCACTTTTCCCACTTTTTGTTATGTTACAGCCTTATTCCAAAATGGATTAAATTCATTATTTTTCTCAGAATTCTACAAACAATACCCTATAATGACAATGTGAAAGAAGTTTGTTTGAAATCAAATTTATTCAAAATGAAAAAAAAAAAAATCACATGTACATAAGTATTCACAGCCTTTGCCATGACACTCAAAATTGAGCTCAGGTGCATCCTGTTTCCACTGATCATGCTTGAGATGTTTCTACAACTTGACTGAAGTCCACCTGTGGTAAATTCAGTTGATTGGACATGATTTTGAAAGGCACACACCTGTCTAACATTTTGATTCAGCTGGCTTTTATCCCATCATAATGCCAGTCTTTTTCTTTATCTCCCACCCTCAGTAAAATGATTTTGTGCGTATGTTATGTATATAATCACAATTAAATCGCAAATTTAAAATACTAGGATTTAGCTGTAAATGTGTTGAAATAAAGAAATGCATGACAAACTAGTTTAAGGAAACAGAACCTTTCACACCTCCACCAGGTATGAGACAAAATCCTTATTATTCTTTTATCATTATTCTTCTGTTTTTATTCAGCCATTATCAGCCTTTATACTGGCAATAAAACGTTTACCAAGCCACATTGCTTCAATCCCAGTATACATTTACCCAACTGTTATCAAAAGTATTTCTAAATAAATACAACAAAACATTTTCTTGTGACCTTACGTGAAGTATTATGACAAAATGCATTATGAAAAAGAATTGGACCTGTTCTGCAGGTGCATTAGAGCTAACATTAGCATCACGCTACATAAGACAATTAATGAGATTAATAGTACACTTTTACTCAAAACTCACTTTAAATCACCATCGAGTGTTTGTAATAACTTCCTTTTGCGATCACGTGGAATTTGGTTGTTTACTGTTGTTAAAATATTCTATTTATAGCCTTTTTTTATCACTGTACAAATTAGCATTTTAGATGTACACATTCATTATTGTTATGAAAATATCCAAATCTCAAGAAAATCACATATAAACCATATCCTATGGTAATTGTGGGTTTATTATCTTATATAATCTAGAAGGCTGTTATTATACATAGCTACACAGCAGAACAAATATGTATAAGCTCTGGCTGAAACTCACATAACCAACCGCTCTTCTCCGTTTTAAGTTGCCAGTATACATTCCAAATAGGCCACATTAAAAATTATTTACTTTTACTGTGGCCTATATACACTTTGGGCGGCCGTAGTACATTATAAAAGTAGCCTAAAAAACGTGAACCCACGGCTCTGAAATTTTTCCCCATCGCATTTTCAAAATAACCCACCTGGAACTTAATTTCGGCGTATTACTGGCTTGTACTTTATCGCACAATAATCCTCCAGCATTGCAAATGGTGCAATAGTTGGGGCCAAAACCTTATCAAATTAATAATTTGCTAAAAAATATTAACGCCGTTAAAATTTTTAGATTAATTCATCACATACATGACCGTGATAGTGTTGATGTTCCTCCTAAATATATAACAACACTGAATATTATTCAGAGTAAACTAAAAAAAAATAACATGTATATATATATATATATATATATATATATATATAGTATATCAGATGATATATTTTATATATTTGAATTTGATTCACCCCCTACTTCAATTATAAAGTAACTTTAACAAATAAGCACAAGTCAACCTGCCATACCAAACAAGACCACAGGGAGGTGCCAAAGGACTGCATATAAAGTACTATACGGCCCTATTCAGAATCACTAAACACACCAAAATGCAAATGAAAAATGGAAACATTCTGCATGCATGGAGACTCAGCGATCTGAAGGCGGCTCGACGTTATTAGTGAACAGTGATTGAAAAGTTGTCAGAACAAGCGGCTATGTCTGTGTTTGGAGCATCTGATGCCCATATGTACATAAACAACACCACTGATCCTCACAAATTTCCGAGTACTGCTCACTGCAGAGCCAAATGACCTCCAGCTCCACCTCTGTGTGAAGTAATGGGTGGAGTTATGTTTAGTGATAGGGTAAGGGGTAGGGTTAGGGTGTGGTTAGGTGTCTATCTCCACCCATTACCTCCAGCGAGGGGGAGCTAGAGCTCCAGCTCCTCCCATTTGGCTCTGCAGCGAGCACCCTCTCCAAATTTCTCCAAAACACGCCTCTTTGGTGAGCATCCGTTATAAAACACTCGCTGTACATTAATTTTGACAACTACATCAATATACTGAACAGTGTTCAAGCAGAAACATGATGTTTTAGTGATCAGTGCGCCGAGAACGCACATAACATTACACAGTTCGTTTGCGTATCAAAAATAACGGATAAACGCACGCGTAATGTACGACTCTTGTATGTGACTGTAATCGTCTTTACCTTGAACACAATTGTCATCTATCAAAACCTTACTAGCGTGAAATTGGGTTGACTTATCCAGCTGAGAGCTGTAGTTTGCCCCCCCCCCCCCCAAAGGATCGCTGAGCCCCAACATTTATTAGACTTTAAAAATAACAACTTCTAATTTAAGCGAACTTCAAAACTTTTAAACAATCTTCACATAAACCTATTATAATAAATGTCATATTTAACTGTGCCCCTCAGCAAATAGGAAATATACAGAAACTTAATAAAGTTTTCTTGTGTTCTTTGATTAACAGACATCACAGCAGCTGGGTTATTAGCTTATTTGGCTGCTATTACTTTAAGAGCTGCCGCTGCTGACTGTGACACGGATCTGACATAATGGATTATACTAACTAGTAGAACCCACTAGTGTATGAAAGATGGATTCAAGTGGCAAGTAAATACATTTTTTAATACAGAAATTGTGTTACGTGCCCAGAGGGGACGGTGCATTGTGTTGTTTTGCTTTCGTTTTCTTTCTCAGCTATCACCTCGGAGGAAGATAAAAGGTCGACGCCAACCGGAAGCAGAGGGGGGGAGAAAGGGGAATGAACCGGAGTCTTGGATTTGGTCACACTAGTTTTGGCGTGCCTGATAAATACTATATTGTTACATTATATTTACAGCAACAAGAGGATAAATCGCTGTTTCTGAAGTAAACTCACTCGTTGTAGAGATCAACTCACAGATGCACGTACATACATGCAACTCTCTCTCTCTCAAATTGGCCATATTTGGGCCATATTTGAGAAAAAAGTTTAGCGATTTCTAATTATTGGGGGGACTAGTCACCCTCAATGTCTATGGTGGTTATCGCCTTGATCATGAAAATATGTTGTGGCACTATCGTGCAGTCAGTAATGGTTTAACGTTAGCAAACTTTAGCGATTTTTTGCAAACATTTCTTTGAATGACATGACCGTAAATATGAACATACGATTGAATGTAACAAGACAAATTATTATTTTTCATTAAAATCTTTATTAATGCCAAAAATGCTTAGATTTATAGTTATTTTTGTTCACTCGGGCAGCCATTGCAGCTGTAACTAGTGTATGCGGAGATAATTCTCGTACCCCTTTGTTTGAAGTGTGGTCCTGAAAAATCTTCATTTGCTATCCGGCCCTTTCCCCTACACCTCCAAACAAAAGAGAATTGAGACACTCCTACCCAGTGGCGGACTGGCCATCTGGAGCACCGGGAGTTTTCCCGGTGGGCCACTGTACAATGTGGGCCGGCCCTTTGCGTAATATATATAAAAAAACGATTGTAGTAAATGTACGTATATCCTTCCATCGGCCCAGACGAATGGCCCGGGCCGCGCGGCCCACTTCATTAAAAAATTCTAATTAATTTAGCATGCTCCGGCTCAGTGCAGCGGCTCAAAAGCGCTTAATGTCAAAATGTTTGAAATAGCCAATCAAAGTGTAGAAGGCGGGATTTACCGTTCACAGATGCTGAGCTGCACGCGACTTGAATGCGAGCTGAGGTAAGATGTAAGCAGTTAAACATGACGAGACAATTCAGCAATATTTGCCAACCGTTTAGTTAAATGGCAGACATTAATTTTCAGGAATGCAAACTACTGGCCTTTTCAAATTTCTCAGATTTTAATGTCGTTATTCGAATCGTCACAATGTAGGCTACATAATGCAGTTTTCAGCAGACATGAGATAAGAGTTAATGTAAATCTGCTTTCTTCCGTGATTTCACGTGTCTAAGAAAATGTTTAAAAATCTATAAAAAAAAAATTCTCAATCTTACTCTAGAACAGTGTAAATCTGAAGACTTTTGCTTTCGAGTGCTGTGCATAGGAAAGTGATTTATAGGCCTAATAAAAATATAATTTGCTTATTAATTCACATGCATTAGCCTATTTTATATACACACTGGTGGTTAAAAGTTTGAAATAATTAAGGCTTTTTATTTATTTATTTATTTGAAAGAAGATTGAGTTTATTTGATCAAAAATACAGTAAAACAATAGCCTAATATTATGAAATATTACACTTAAAACAGTGCTTTTCTATTTAGGATGTTTTAAAATGTAATTTATTTCTGTGATCAAAGCTGAATTTTCAGCATCATTACTCCAGTCTTCAGTGTCCCTTCAGAAATCATTCTAATGCTGCCTAATTTGCTGCTTAATTATCAGTTATTATTTGTGATCAATTATTAATAATGGCTTTATTATTGGTATAATGG
Source organism: Tor tambroides (assembly GCA_021397915.2). Lineage (NCBI taxonomy): Eukaryota > Metazoa > Chordata > Actinopteri > Cypriniformes > Cyprinidae > Tor > Tor tambroides. Next base: position 8,639 of record JAFVLL020004366.1, on the reverse strand, counting down.
TTCTCAGTTAAAGAACAGCATTTATTTGAAAAATAAGTACTTTGTAATAAGTTTAAATATCTTTACTATCACTTAAATCAATTTACTCAAAGTCCCTATTTTTATTCTATAATCTTTGATTTAATGCAACATTGTTGAAGAAAAATATTAATTTCTAATTTTTTAATCTTACCCAAGACTGAATGGTATCACGTTTTCCACAAAAATATGAAGCAGCACAACAGTTTTCAACATTCAAAATAATCAGAAATGTTTCTTGAGCAGCAATCAGCATATTAGAATGATTTCTGAAGATCATGTGACACTGAAGACTGGAGAAATGATGCTGAAAATTCAGCTTTGATCACAGCAATCAATTATATTTTACTATACAGTCACATAGAAGACAGCTGTTTTAAATTGTAACATTATTTTTCGCAGTACTGTTTACTGTATTTTTCATCATCAAAATAATTTGTATACTCTTTTCCACAATTGGAGCACTATTCCTTAAAATGATAGATGTCAAGCTCCCGCAAAAGGACAAATACTGCATATGACCAATAGAAAGGCACCATAACAGTCCACATTCTGCACCATTCAAGACGATACCAGAGCATTGTGTCATATGGACTGATAATATTGGTATTTAACTTTAGTGATATTAAACTCTCCCTCGTAAAAATTCTTTAAAATTCTTTACTATTTGCCATGTACACCAGAAAAGACAAATTATAATGTCAAGAATATGCCACTCATTTATGGTGTGGTGCGGTGTGTTGCAAACTGGGTTTGGTGGGCCGTCCTGTGCCAAAAAGTCCAGGGCCACTTTTTGGCCCCAGTCCGCCCCTGCTCCTACCCCTTCACGTGAACGCGCGAAACAGAGGAGTGGGGAAAGGGGAAGGGCTAAGGGGTAGAAATGGGATGGAAGTGCACTTGTTTTTCACTTGGGATATGCTTACCTGCACAATATGCTGACCAATAGTACAGTGGCCTCAGAAACTCATAGACGTAATACCCTCCTGGGCAAGCTTTGACGTTAATGGATGTGGACTGGGTATAGCAGCAATCACTGTTCCAGCTACTGCAGACACTACAGTTCACCACTCCATCTTCAAATTTTGGATGTCCTCCGCTCAGCCACAGTGGGACATAAGTGCCACAACTATACCAATCAACACATGTGTCTGGCATCTGAGCGCTCTGACCATTAATGAAGAGACGGTACCAGCCGACCCAGTTGACATTATAATCAGACAAATATTGTGAGGGATATCGATTGTCTGGGGATCTCCGAGGATCATCCAGCACAGTGTAGTTATGGCAGGGGTCTGTAAAAACATAAAAAATAAATTGTAAAAAGGAGTGGAGTTACCTCCCTCCCCCCATAATCCCTTCCTCTCTCGATAATTCATACAAATATTAAATAAATGTAATCTTACTGCTCTAATTTATCTCTGTGTATGATTTAAGTGGGCAGAAAACTAGATTTAACACGCTGATGAAAATAATAGCAATTTTTACCACAGATTGGAAAAAAGGATGGACAATGTGTCTCCACTTCCTTCCACTTGTAATGAGTCAGCAGAGTGAGAATCCATTTGCAGCTTTTATTAAAAACAAACACAGTCGTACGGGCAATGGTAGATCAACAACAAACAGAGTTATCAGAGGCAAGACAAAGGCAAAGTAGTAAGACAGGCGAATGATCGGGGCAGGTGGCAGGCAGAGTAAACGATAGTCCGTGAAACAGAGCAAGAGGGTCAAGGGCAGGCAGCGAACAATCCAAAAACGAGATAAACAGTCCAGGGTCAAACACAGTAATCCAAAAGAGATAATAACGCTCAGTAATGTCAGCCGGGGCAAGAACAAGACTTCGCGATCAGTGAGTGTGAGGCAGAGGTTTAAATAGGTCACATAAATGAGCATCAGGTGAGCTCAATAATGAGTGTCAGGTACGGGGTGATGGGAAATGGAGTTCAACGGGAAAAGTCAAAACTCGGGTGCTGACGACCTCTGGTGACGATCAGGGGGAACCACAGAGGCTGGATTCGTTACACCACTGTACAAAAATAAAGGCAAAATTTCCCCAGAAAGGGCTGCTGTCATCTTTTGCGCTGATGACATCATTTGGAGTTTGAGTGTTTTTTTTAGCCTATCCAGCCAAATTATGTGCTGAAAACTGAGACTATGTTTCTACCTATTTTTATGCAAATTTTGGGATATCACTATCACATAAAAATGCTGGATGGAAATGCCAAAATGCACAAATTCTAAAAATGTACACACACACACACACACAAAACATATGCACTCAACTGAGGCATATACTTTTTTTTTTTTAAATCAAATAAGACGACATGCACGGAAACACATTTACTGAATAAATCCCTCGATGCGCAAAAAAGTCATGTGACTGCCTCAACAGATCATGTGATCAGAAAATGGCAGAGAGCGAGAGGTATGTTTGGATAGACATTCTGAACATTCCTAAACTTTTTTTTTTTTTTTTTGGAAAAAAAAGTAGATATTTAAATCTTGATGGAAAACATCATGGATGGGTATAATACATCTCAGAACATAAATTGATCAATTTTACACTATTGCGTTACCAAACACCAGGCATACATAACATGACAGGATTTATTGCGTTTTGTCTGCACGCTCTGAGGTGCAACTATTTTATGATATATGAAAAAAGAGCATCACCGGCTTCCTCGACTGCTTTAGCTTCTAATTATATTATGGATACTGTATTTTGGGCCAGTTTTCCAGGAAGTAACAATGTTCTCTTGAACAAAGGAGATGGAATCCATGCTTTACTCACAAATGTTTTACCCGATATTCCAATTTTGCACATAAGTTGCAACTCTGGATGGAAACGTAACAGTTTCAGCTTTTCAGTGCTGGCAACTTGACCATGGTAAGTGGGGTAATCCACAGCTCATATATCTTACATGATTTCAATAAAAACATAGAATTCACTTTATATTAAGTGTTTTTAACTAATATATAATTAAATTTAAATTAATCATTTAATGTAATGCATGTACAGTATTGTGTACTCACGTTTTTATATTGTACTTATATTTAAAAGACATCTGCATGTAACTGCTGTAATTACATAATTACATAATAGGTCCCCTTTTAAATGCTAAAACATTTCTATGACACACAAACATGTTGCAGAAGATCTTCGTAGGTTTGTTCAGATTTGATTCTAATTCAAAGGTCCATAATTACCTGCCGGTGTTGTCGTTGTTGTTGATGCAGATGTTGTTGTTAGTGCAGATGTTGTTGTCGGTGCAGATGTTGTTGCTGCAGGTGTTGTTGCTGTCACAGGTGATGTTGTAGGTGTAGCTGTCGGTGCCGATGTTGTTGTTGTTGCAGGTGTTGTTGTTGTTGCAGATGTTGTTGTTGCAGGTGGTGCTGTCAGTGCAGATGTTGTTGTTGTTGTTGTAGGTGCTGTTGTCGGTGCCAGTGTCGTTGTCGCAGGTGGTGTTGTTTTAGATGTTGCTGAAGGTGTTGTTGCGGCTGTTATTATTGTTTGTGCAGTTGTTGTTTGTGCAGTGGCTGTTAAAAAGAAAGAGAGATGATTAAATTTAGAAGACCATCATTCAGAAATGTGTGTATTTTTACTAACAGATTAACACTGAAAATCGAACAGGAAGAAAGCCTTACTAAGTGACAGGACTGATATAAACACCAGCAGATGTGAAACCAGAAACAATCTCATGATGATCAAGTAAAAAAAAAAAAAACAATGTAGTTTAGGACTCCTTCTGAAATCAGAGAGCATTATTAAAGCATCACACATTATTATAAATTCAGTTGCACCAATGTCATTCTACAATCTCTCTTAATAAAAATCCTTATTAGAAATTAGATCATCCAGTCAGATCTGACTGGAGCCTTTCAGTCATTCAAAACAGCTGCTAATTTTAGGGTGAATTTAAAACTTTTATTCAACAAGGACACATGAAAATGATCAAAAGTGACAGTGAAGACATTTAGAATGTTACAAAATATTTGTATTTCAAATAAATCCTGGAAAAAAAAAATGTATCAGTTTCTACAAAAATATTCAGCACCACAACTGTTTTCAGCGTTGATTATAAATCAGCATATTAGAATGATTTCTGAAGGATCGTGTGACACTAAAGACTGGAGTAATGATGCTGAAAATTCAGCTTTGCATCACAGGAATAAATTACATTTTACAATATTACAATAGGAAACAGTTTTTACACCTACATGTAAGTGCTGCTTGACTGGAATTTTACTTTATTACTTTGTCTGTCATCTCAACATCTTACCCTTCAAAGAATAACAAAATCTTTTTTTTTTTTTCTTCGTTTGTTTAATTCCAAACCATTCACCAGTTAAGGATAGATATTTAACAATATAGTTTATGGAGCTTAACCTTAAAGAGAAAGATCTGACTTACCTCAGACAGCTTTTTTCTAAGCTGCTCTTGTACCAAATGTGGTTTAGCAGGAAGTTTCATTGGTTTTAAATGTACCCCAGACCTGTGCTTATGAGGAAACATCTGCTGGAATGAAGAAAAATGTGCTGTCAGTTTCATGTCTTTTTTTAAGTGGTCACGACTTCACTGGAGTTAATACAATTCTAAATTTCATATTCAATGATTTTTTTCATGAATAGTGATACAAAATATATTCTTTCTTCCATTACACTGTTTTGCTGTAATTAATGAATAATTTTGACATTTCTCAAATTTTAATCAATTTTAAAAGGGTAAACATAATAAAAACATGGTAATAACACCGTAACTTAGAAAAAAAAAAAGTGTCTGTGTGTGTGTTTATATTTATATGTGTGAGAATTTTTGTCAAAAAGCTTCTTGGGTGACATAAGTTCTATTTCCAAAGAAGAGACTTTTTCTTTCAAATTCTTTCCCAGAGAAACAAATCTGCATTTTATGTCTGATGTCATACTTGCACTGTGTGTGTAAGATAAAGACGGAAATGTAAGTTTCTGCTGTCTGAATATGATGCAAGTCCAACGACTATTGTCTAAAGTTAATACAAACATACTAAAGTTAATACAAACAACTTATACAGTTTACACGCATTGAATCATTTGTTAAATGTGTGCACGTTTTTTATGTATGTCTGTTTCCAGAGTTACAAGCTGATAGTAATGTGAGCTTGTTCTTGGTTCACCATACTTGAAATCTTGGTCACTTAATACTACTTAACGTATAAAATGAAATAATCCATAAAATTCTACAATTCTGTTTTATTCTGTTTTTAAATAACTTAAATGACTAAATAATTCAGTTTTATATCATTTAAAATGAACATTAATATCAAAATACAATATTTAATTAAATTAAATTTTATTAAATGTAGCATACTGCTATTATTATTTGCTTTGAAAACATGATGATACAAAAAACATTTTATCTTTTTAATATTTTACTTGACTTTTTCTCTGGGCAAAACAAACATATAAAGTACTTTACACAAGACGTCAAAATCTCCTGGACTCTTTTCTGCTCAAAACAGTCTGTTCTGCTTGTAAGCAGAGAGTTAAGCAGAGAAAAAGAATTGTTAGAATAACGTTTTAGCTTAAGTTACTGAATGGAAAACAGAATGAGGCAGCTGTATTCAAGGAAACAGTAGCTGAAACTGCAGAGCATGAAAACAATGAGGATAAAACCTCATAAAAATGCAGACACTTCCCCAGAACATATGTAAAGGCATTTATGCCTTTAGTCCACATCATGTTCACAAGTGTTCACATATGATCACATGGATTTCACACATTTTCTCCACGAAAAATGTTCCAGAACCATGTGTAATTCATGTGGGGTTGTTAAATATCAAAATATCACCATACTGTGTCTATCATTGCATAAGAGAGGCCAACTCTCTCCATACATCTTCAGAACAGAGCATCATTTTATCATCATGTATCTGTGTATTCATTTCGATGATTAGTGTTCATCAGCACAAAACAATGTGAATAAAAACAGAATGCAATGATTTCTTCTGAAATCGCTCCACAGTTTGACAGTTTGGTGAACCTCTGCCTCTCTAAAATACTCTTTTATACATAATCATGCTACTGACCTGTTGCCAGTTAATTAAATTAGTTGCAAAATATTCCTTCAGATGTTTCTTTTTAGTAACATTTACTTTTCCAGCCTTTTGCTGCCCCCGTCCAAAATTTATGAGACGTGTTGCAGCCATCAAATTCAAAATGATTATTATTTTTTTCCTTAAAATGGTACATTTCCTCACTTAAGCAATTACTATGTTTTCTACGTTAAATTGCGAATAAAACATGGGTTTATGAGATGAGAGATTTGCAAATCATTGCATTCTGTTTTTATTAACATTTTTCACAGCATGGAATTGGGGTTTAGGTTCTGTAATGAGATGTGTGAGGTAAGAACAACGCAATGGATTTGCATGATAATAATTCATATCAGGATGGATGCATTACTGATGTGCTGCCAAAAATCTCTCACATTTCAACACAAACACATCACTCGACACTAAACCAGATCTGAGAAAGAGTACTGGAATAACAAACACAGACACAACGACTGCCAAAATTTGAATTTACTTCAATAAAAGCAAGTCTTGAATAAAATCTAGGATTTACATGTCAAAAATTAGAATATCTGTGCATTTCTTGAGTAAGCTCAAGCACTACAAATATTAGTTCAGCAATGTTTAATGAACATGGATTTAACGCCCCAGTTCCTGTTACTGTTTATACTGCCCCAATTAATAACTAAAACCAGAAAAGTCTGACTGAATTTACGTCTAGAGAATTTGAACAATTTCTACACTAATTACGTTTTGCCTTACAAAAATTTGTGGTTGATATGGTAACCAGCAATACAAAAATAGTTTAAAAAGTCAGTATGTCAGAACAGATGATTTTCATATACTATAGATTTTATAGTTCAGTTGTGTCACAAAACTATAATTTTTTGAACTGTAAACTCATTGAACTGGTCCCTAGACGGAGTCTGGTTTCTCCCAAGGTATTTTTCTGCATTTTTGTCACCTGAAAGAGTTTGGGTTCATTGACACCTTTGCCTTGGGCTTCAAAAGACACTTGATATTCATTTATTATTAGTTTGACTGCACTGACACTGACACATTGGATGAGAACCAAACTTGAACTGAATTTAGCTGAATAATGACACTGTTGTTATTCTGTAAAGCTGCTTAATAGCTGAATTTGTTGCATAATTGGCAAATTCTGCAATGTCAAACTGATTTGAGATGAATAACCACATTGCCGCCTTCTGTAGAACTGCTTATAGCTGAACTCGTTTCATAATTGATGAACTTTATAATTATTGATCTGAACTAAATCAACACTAAACTGAATTGTGCTGAACAATAACACTGTACTGTCTTGTTAGAGTTGATATACAGCACAAGTTTCCATAATTGATTTTTCTATTTTCCTGTTTATTACTGTGAAGCTGCTTTGAAAGAATCTCTATTGTAGAAATAAAGGTGACTTGACTATTATTGTCAAACAGTATTATTTCTATTAAGCCACAAATTAAGATGCCTGTATTAAAAATGCTTTACAGACAGAAAGAAGCAGGAAGAATCATGCACTGAGATGGAATATGACATTAAGGCATTTGGCAGATGCTTTTATTTACAGCGACATACACTGCATTCAAAGTCAACTGTACATTACATTAGTACATTATGGCCTGGTTTCAAAGACAGGGCTTAGACTAAGCCAGGATTAGGCCATAGTTCAATTAAGACATTTGAGTAATTTTTATAAACATACCTTATGTTGTTTATAAAACTGCTCCCCGGGTGCCGCAGCATTGGCTGCCCACTGCTCCGGGTGTGTGTTCACGGTGTGCATGTTGTTCACTACTCACTGCTGTGTGTGTGCACTTGGATGGGTTAAATGCAGAGCACAAATTCCGAGTATGGGTAATCATACTTGGCCACACGTCACGTCCTTTCCTGTCCTTTCCTTTCCTTTCCTTTCCCTTTACTAAAAAACATTACTGGTGTGCATCTTTAGACAAAACAAAGGCATTGATATATTTAAAGATCAGTCAATGCAAGTTTCTTTCAGTTGAGACAGCTCAGACTTACATTTTAGTCTGGGAGTAAGCTTAAGCCTTGTCTGTGAAACCGGCCGTTAACGTCAAAAAGTCAAAGTCAAAGTCTGCTTTATTGTCAATTCTGCCACATGTACAGTACATACATACAGAGAATTGAAATTGCGTTACTCTCAGACCCTTGGTGCATACAGATAACACTAAACACTAACAGTAGAACATAAAAATACAGATAAATACAAATCAAATATATATATATATATATATATATAAAAATGCAACTATTACAAATATACAAATAAGGACAAGTAAAAAATAGATGAAGTAGCATAAGGCACATGGTAGATAGAGTGTAAACCAGTGAAATAAACAAACAGTGCAGATATAATTGGTGTAGTGCAAAAGAGCTTATCAGTCTATTTAAAGTGACAAAAAGCTCAGAGAGCAGTCTTTATACAAACTGTCAGTACAAAGTGACTGGTGCTGGTCACAGTGTGTAGTGGGAGGGGGAGTCAGAGGGTCAAAGTTCAGAGGTGCGTGGGGCAAAGAGGGGAGGGGGGGCAGAGTCGGGAGA
>JAFVLL020004365.1:0-16647 GCA_021397915.2 Tor tambroides | reverse complement strand
TAACATGATAATTAATAGATCGCTGACTTTTCCATTTGTTGACATGACATGGTTAGATTCAGATGGTAAATCATATATTATGTTGGGTGTCCATAATATAAAGAGAGATAATCACCATGTTTAGAATGAAACCATCATATTTAAAAACATGATATCATATCATATAATAAAATATAATTTGTTGTTACTACTGTAAATATATATTCTATTATTGGATCTCCTTCCATACTTTCAGAATCGTTACTTATTAAAATGATTTTGTTTCTGTATTTTAAAATATATTTTGTATATTAACATTTTAATGACAGTATATTTATTGAACAAAAATTATTTTATTTTTCAAAATAAGCAGAAAATACTACAAACTTTGCTAAAGTGATTGTTTTGAATAAGTATTAACTTTATTTAAACATTATTTTAACTTAGCTTAAGTATCAATACCGTGTGCCTTTTACCCCATGCTGGTGGGCCTTTTACCCCGTGTACATTTATAAGATTTTTAAACAAAATAAACAACTTGAATGATTTATTTTCACACAAAATCTGTTGCTCCATTAATATTCAATACAACATATATTTTTTCTGCAATTATACATTTTAGGCGCAGTGAATAGCACATTTTTTCTTAAGGGGGGCCTTTAGCCCCGTTGTACCCTATGATCCTTCAGAAATCATTCTAATATATTGGTTTATTACCAGTGTTGGAAACAGTTTTGCTGTTTAATATTTTTTGGAAACTGTGACATTTTGTTCAGGATTCTTTGATGAATAGAAAGCTAAAAAGAGCAGCATTGATAATAAATCAACATACTAGAATGATTTCTGAAGGATTATGTGACACTGAAGACTGGCGTAAAGGCTGATGAAAATTCTGATTTGCATCACTGAAATAAATTACATTAAAAAAAACATTACAAATCTTTTGAACGACTGTGTGTGTGTGTGTGTGTGTGTGTGTGTGTATATGTATAGAGAGAGAGAGAGAGAGATAGACAGACAGACACACACACACACACATAAATTTATCTATATATCTAAATAAAAATAGACTAGATATACAGTATATGATCCAAAGTAACTAGTAACTAACTACTTGAGTAGTTTTTTTTATCCGATACTTAACTATTCAGACTATTATTTTTACTTTTACTTGAGTAAATATTTCTAGAAGTATTTTTACTTTTACTTGAGTACAGTTTTTGGGTACTCTACCTACCTCTGAAATTTGGTGACTTAATTCAATAAGCTGACAAAAGTCGTTTGTAACGACAGTGCAGTTTACTATAGTAAAGTTTGTTGATGGGTAAATGTTACTAGGTTAAACTGGTGTGCAAAAATCTGACACAAACACAGACAAACGCACATATATTTTTTACCTTACTTGCTGGTCTTATTCTCTCGCAAGGTGCATCGACACACAGCGCAGATGTTCTCCGGAGCTCTTCCACTCTCGCGGGTTCATCCCTGGGCAAAACCCGCAGTGCTGCCACGCTGCTTCCATGTCTTTCTTGGACACGAGTGGTGCGGCACAGCGCAGTGTGACTCGAAAAGACAACATAGAACCGATTATACTATCTACAGTGGATGTGGACAGTAAAGTGATGTCTTTCTGACGTGCAGATGTACTCCAAGCGCTCGCGCTGTTTCTGACAGGAACAACAAACGGATTTTCCCATCATTACAAGTGATGTAACACATCGAGTGTAGACAGTCCCAAGCTATTCCGGCGTTGTAGACACGGTGTTGGGGAAATCGTGTCAATCCAAATGTAAGAAATGAGGAAAATAAAACAGCCTCAATAGAATGGCGCCAAAGAGGCCATTACGACAACTACAGTAGTATACAGCAATTTAAAATATACAGTAAAAAATACAGTAAGTCTCTGTATGTAAGGTTTGACGTCACAGAAAATTCCCATGATGCAAAGGGTATCACAGTTATTTACTGTAAAGGGAATTTGCAGTATTATACTGGGTGATATACAGTAAATAACTGTAGAAATGACAGAAATGTCTTACAGTGTAGCTACTGACACCCCAGGCCACTCACATAGCTGGGGAACCCAGTTTCAGATGAAAGAGGGACATCCAAACCAAGTTAGGAACACAGCTATCCTCGGATGCTATGCTTCTGACTATACCTGCCCACAAAACTGTCGAGACCATAGAGAGTGGACAGTCTGCTGACAATCCTAACAGGGGAGATAACACAGTCTAGGCCAGGGGTGTCAAACTCAGTTCCTGGAGGGCTGCAGCCCTGCAGAGTTTAGTTCCAACCCTGCTCCAACACACAAGCCATGTAGTTTTCAAATAAGCCTGAAGGATCTGATTAGCTGGATCAGGTGTGTTTAATTAGGGCTGCATCTAAACTCTGCAGGGCTCTGGCCCTCCAGGAACTGAGTTTGACAACCCTGGTCAAGGAGACTGCTACTTAAAAACCCTAAGCAAAGGAGCAATCACTGAGCTAGCACGTAGTTATCCTCAGTCAGTCATGTTCTTAGAAAATGGAACCCACTGTAATTTGCCAGGACCACCAACAGTGGGCTGTCTGCTTAAAAAAAAAATGTAACAGGGGAGAAAGTATGTTGATATGAGTTTCAATAGAATCAGTATTATTCACACAATGAGTAATATGCAGTTTATTTTTTACATTACATTATTCCATTTCTTACTTGAATGCTGTTTTTAAGGATACCTACTGTACCTGAAAAAATTTAAAGCAGTTTATTTTATTTTATTTGTAGTTTCTTTTTTTTCCTGTCTCGATTTCATCAATGCTTTGTGCTATAAAATAAACATGATTACACAAACCAGGAAAACAATTTAAAAAATATAATTTACAAAGGTGTACAAAACTATTTTTTTTGTACCAAAGAGGAGTAGAAGAATATTCCATGTTCAAATGTAAGCTCATTCAACAGTATTTGTAGGAGTATTGTGTAACACCTGCTTCACTCAGTGCTACACAAAATACCTAAAATTTAGTCCAACACATTGAACCAGGTCAATGGGCCAATCAGAAGACGCCAAATTCGGGAGGCAAAGAACACAAAAACACAGATATTGAGGTTTTAGATTTTTTATATTCACTGTTGTATTTTTCTTTTTGTAATTGAGAAAAGAGTTGCTATAACGAACAGTGAACAACAAATGAGTGTTAGAAGGATGAATCACATAAAGTGTCGACAGAACATTACAAGGGAAAAAAATAAAATAAAATACAAATCAACCTTAAATTCTGTTTTGAATTGGAAAATGGCATTCACATAAATTAAATATACTCTTCAATAAAAACCACTTTAGTTGATAATTCCTGAAATCCTCTGTGAAATTTTAGATGTGTGTAACTCTTAGTTTCATTAAGTTAATTACGCCTATTTATTGCAGACTAATAAAGCTGATTTCGATTTTAAGGCTATATTTTCTGCTTTACTGTAGTTCAAACCATTTGGTTTTTAAAAAAACAAACAAATGCAAATTAAGATTTCAACCAAAAAATCAATACACAAAATGGATTAACCATTCACAAGTTACCTTGAACAGTGCAAAATTATATAAACCAGATAACCCTTCCTGTCAGAAAATATGAGTAACCAACCAAGATGTGAACTAAGTCACACAACAGCAAACAATAAAGGTTATTTACCTCAGTCCATTCAGTGAATCAGTTTGAATTCAGAAAAATTACCTCAGTCCATTCAATGAATCAGTTTGAGTTCAGAAAAATAAAAATAAAAATACCTCTGTCCCTCAGAGTAAAAAACAAAAACAAAAGAATCCGTCAGCAGAACAGACGATGAATTGATGAGAAGATGAAAGTTGAAGGTTCAAACTCAGTCTATGGGTGGCTCGCCATCTTTTCCTTCCTCAACGCGGCTTGATGAATCCACACCAGGCACGTAACTCACAGCAGAAAATCCGAATTTCAATGCATACAACAAAACTGGCCTGTGTACACAGGATAACGTTCTTAGAAACCTCATATAACTCTGTGTTAACAGTATGCACTTTTCACTCTAAGATTAACGTTCATTAATTACAGCATAGGCCTTATCTCACATACAATGAACACATCTCTTCATTTTAACAGGCATAGTAATACAACAGTCTTAATTCATCAGAAGTACAAAAATAAATCTGCGACTCACCGATTCCTCTGAATTAACAGTTTTGAAAATCTTTTACACCACGAACTACAGCGATGACTCCATTAACTTAAGCACGACGCTCCGGATGAACACGGCAGGTAAGCTTCTTTACAAACTTCAGCTGATCAATATTTTAGCTCTAAATAACTCATCTACTTTCTTTAATCCTTGTACGGAAAACTTTAGTCATTTCTTCTAAAATAACTTGGTTTCAATCAAAAATTCTCAAGTTTCATTCACATGCGTTTTCTTCTCTGTCTCTATCGATCTCATCAGCGTCACCAATTGGACAATTTACACCTGCAGTGCTGATTCCAACTATAATTGGATGAATTTTACCGCAGTAATTTGCATATTAATAATATGATTAATAAAATATTATATTTTCTCAATTTATTTCCTCTGTGTCTTTCTTTATATTCACTATATAGGTAAATGTAGTAAAATGACTTTTTTTCTTGGACTGCAAATTAACTAATTTATGTCTGGGTTACAATTGTTTTACACAATAATAATACTAACAACAACAATAATCTTTACAAACAAATCTCTTGGTTAGTGAGGCACATACATTGTAAGTGAATAGGATCAAATTTTGGAGGCCATAGGCCATCAAACACTCAACTGATCCAAAAAGCAACAGGCTGAACACAAAGAAGTCTTAAACCCGATTCGGACGGTAATTGTTTCTCAGGGGGGGCGTAAAGTGATTTTCCCCATTTACAGGGGGTAGTGGGTGATATAATTGACGTCCGAATTCAGGACGTCAGTGTTTTTCTCTCACCACCCCCGTAAAAATCCCTGGCCGAATTACCTACTGTTTTTTGACAAACACTGAGGTCGTGTGGTAATTTAATTGCCGTCCGAATCCACATCTCTGAGTTTATGAGAAAAAAATCGATTCAAAATTCAGCATTTAAACCCTTTTTGGACACTCCCGAACACCATAAGGTAACTGTTGTACTTCGGTGTTATTTGCATACATATTTCTGAAATGCTGGAAAGTATTTAAAAGAACAATACTTCATAACTGCTCAACCACAGCGACTGGGAGCAGAAAGAGAAGAAAAGCACATAAAAATTTGAAATGGGTCTTTATTATGGTAGCAGCAGGTATGCAATACAATTTTAAAGTGTATTATAAACGGATATATATCGCGTATAATTATATACAACTAGCCTGTATTTTCCTATTTTTAAACAGGAGATTTAAATAATCAAATATTAGGATTATACAAATAAATAAGATTATACATTATAAAATATGCTTGGAATAATAAGAATACATTTTACATAAGTATTTTAAAATACATTTTACACAATAATAAGAATAAATTTGTAAATAAAATTTTATTTACAGCAGACAATCATGTGACTGGCCACGTGAGCAGCGTGTTACTGGTTCGTAGGTTCACAGAACTCGCTCCTCCACTGTGAATAAATCGCCATCCGAATCCATGAGTTTTATCACTGAGGTGATATGTAAATGAATTTTTACAGAAGTCCATATGAGAAACAATTACCGTCCGAATCGGGCTTAAAGTCCTATTCAGACGGTAATTGTTTTTCAGGGGGACATAAGTGATTTTCACCATTTACAGGGGGTAGTTGATTTTAATGCCGTCCGAATCCAGGATGTCTGTGTTTTTCTCTCACCACCCCCGGCCGATTTACCTACTGTTTTTTGACAAACACCAAGGTCGTGTGGCAATTTAATTGCCGTCTGAATCCACATCTCTGAATTTAGAGAAGAAATCAATTCAAAATTCAGTGTTTAACTCCTTTTTGAGCACTCCCGAACACCATAACGTTGTACTTCGGTGTAATTTGCATACATATTATTTCTGAAATGCTGGAAAGTATTTAAAAGAACAATACTTCACGACTGCTCAACCACAGCGACTGGGAGCAGAAAAAGAAGAAAAGCACGTAAACTTTCAAATGGGTCTTTATTATGGCAGCAGCAGGTATGCAATACAATTTTAAAATGTGTATTATGAACAGATATATATCGCGTATAATTATATACAACTATAGCGCGTCTGTTTTTCTATTTTTAAACAGAAGATTTAAATAATCAAATAATAAATATTATAAAATATGCTTGGAATAATAAGAATATATTTTACATAATAATAATTATTTTTAAATACATTTTACACAATAATAAGAATACATTTGTAAATAGAATTAATTTTATTTACAGCAGACAATCATGTGACTGGCCACGTGAGCAGTGCGTTCCCGGGTGCGCAGGATCACAGAACTCGCTCCTCCACTGTGAATAAATTGCCATCCGAATCCATGAGTTTTATCACTGAGGTGATATGTAAATTTATTTTTACAGACATCCATATGAGAAACAATTACCATCCGAATCGGACTTTTGACACCATTACTGCTTAAGTAGACCGAAAAAGGATCTGAGTCCTCTTTCAGAAACAGGGACAGTGTGAACATAAAGTAAACTGGATCCTATTTGACTTGGTCAACCTCTTGGTCCACTTAAAGGGGTCTGGTTCATTTAAAAAACACTCAGGTGTCTCGGTGCGGTTCGCTGTAAATGCAGCTCACAGACTCTATCTCTGCACTTATAACGTGCCTTTGAAAATGCACCACATGCCAAACATCTTCTCAAGATTTATAAATATGTTGTCAACAAAAGAGTAGCATTTAAAAAGAGCAGTTTCCCTGTTGTTTTTCTCTCAGAATTTAAAAAAAAAGTAATTTTACTGTTAATATTTTAATAACAATAATAATACATATAATAAAAATATTTAATAATAATAATAATAATAATAAATACAGTACAGGAAAATATGTTTTAAACCCTATAATTAGTTATTGAGTTCACATAGCTGTAAACTTTCAGTAATATATAAGTGAAATGAACTAATTTCATTAATAAATTTGATTGTTAGGTTTTACATTGTGCCACGTATTATCTGCTTGCCATTTAAGTGCATTTATGGTGCTTGTATAATGTGTATGTGTCTATGACTAGTGTGTGTCTTCTTTCATGTCCCTGTAGAGAGCACCTTCAGTACATTACCTCTATAAAGTCCTTCACCCAGATCCCCAGTTTCCAGTTGGCTTAGCAGAACACTGTGCAGAGATCGACATGAAGATGCCAGTTCTCCAGGCTGTACATTTAGTATTTTCTTTTCTCTACCCCATGCAAAGCAATTCAGAGACAGACTGTAAACTCTGGAAGAACCTAGACTCAACTGTGGTCTATAAGGAGGGCCATGTAGTGCTGGCTGGGATGTTTCCCATCCACTCCAAAGGCATCGACCAGGAAATAAACTTCAGAAGTCAGCCAGACCAGAGGAAATGTAGGGGGTAAAAAAAAGGATTTATATCAGACTACAAAATTGATTATTCTTTATTCTGTAGTTTATGGTGTCAAATATGAATATGTGTTCATATTCTTAATACATTTTGTTTAGTTTGCGTAATAGATTTGTTTGATCTTTCATCCAGGTTTAACATGCGAGTGTTCCGCTGGTCTCAGGCAATGATCTTCTTCATTGAGGAGATCAACAGAAATCCTACCCTTCTGCCAAACATCACACTGGGCTATCAGCTGTATGACACATGTGGGCTGACTGCTCTGTCTCTGAGGACCGCATTGTCTGTAGTTTCTCAGCCTATGAAGAGGAGCGATTCAGGGCAGTGCTTCTCCCCGAGCATCCCCATCATTATTGGAGACTCTGGATCTACCCTGTCAATGGCCATTTCCAGACTACTCAACCTGTTCCGTATCCCACTGGTGAGGGCAGATCAGCTAGACAAAATTACTTGAAATAAATGAATTCTGTATTTGTATACTCTTTGCCACTGAAAATCTCTCTGAGTTTATTACTCTTTCAATCTCTTTCCACATCTCTGCTTCAGGTGAGTTATTTTGCTTCATGTGCTTGCCTGAGTGACAAGCACCAGTTCCCTTATTTCTTTCGCACAATTCCCAGTGATGTTAATCAGGCCAGTGCTCTTGCTCGTCTGGTCAAGCACTTTGGATGGACCTGGGTGGGCACAGTCGGGCTGAATGTTGGCACATTGTATAGATCTATTCACTCACTCTTACAGCCACGCTGTTTGGGTGTATGTGTGGTCATCGGTGACCACACCTGCCAGTTAACTCAGCAACAGCTGCAAGATATCGTCAGGACTATTCGAGATTCTACAGCACGTGTTTTGGTGGTTTTTGCCATCGAGGAGGACATCAAACCAGTAGTGGATGAAATAGTCCGGCAGAATGTGACCGGGAAGCAGTGGGTGGCCAGTGGTTTCAGGACCTCCACTCTATCTCTACTATAGAAACTACCTCCTTATGGTACCAGATGCCATTTACTACCCACGGATGTGAGATAATTATTTCAAAACACTTGAAAGCATACAGCCCCTGGCTGAGCCTTACAATGCCTTTGCAAGGGAGTTCTGGGAAACACAGTTCCAGTGCTCAGTAAACACAAGTCTTCCCACTCCCTCCACAACTGATCCAGTGCACTACAGCCACAGCTGTACTGGCATGGAGAGAGTCCAGGACACTCACAGTATCTATAATGATGTTTCTGAGCTCAGGGTGACATATAACATGCACAAAGCTATTTACACAGTGGCACATGCACTGCATAACCTGCTTCAGTGTCAAAGAGAGAACGGGTCTGCTTTGACACAGCAGTGCCCTGATATCCATAATCTACAACCATGGCAGGTACAGCAATACCTTGCTTACATGTGTCAATGTAACCTTTAAGAGAAGCATTTATGTGTCATTGTATTGTGATGTTTATCATTGTGTTGTTGTTGTTGTTGTTATTATTATTATTTACTATTATTTTTATTATTATATTATTATTTTTTATTTATTTATTTAGTTAGTATTTTGACATTAGTCTCTACACTTTGTCATGTTAAATTTTTTATGTTGTGTTATACGTTATGCCAAAGGTAGCATTTTATGTGCATTAATCCTCTCCAGGTTGTTGAGGTCCTGAAGAAAGTAAACTACACAAACACATTTGGAGATGTGATCCACTTTGATAAAAACGGAGACCCTGTCGGGTCATATGACATAGTAAACTGGCAGAGAGAGGTAGACGAGGGTCCGGTACAATATGTTACAGTAGGTCGCTTTGACTCCTCTCTTTTGACAGCACAGCAGTTAGTGCTGAACCAGGACAAAATCATCTGGCATGGGGAAACTAACAAGGTAAAATTATGTAGTCTCATACTCAAAGTAATCACTGTGTATTTTTCTGAATAGACAATTTAACTTATTTTACATGGTGTTTGATAATAATTGTTTTCATTTTTAAATATATTCATTTAGCAGATATTTTATTCAAAATTATGCACATTGTATTAATGGAATGCTTTTTATCAGTTCTTATTTGTATTAATTTTTGTTTATTTATTTATTTATTTATTTATTTGTTGTGTTGTGGCTATCTGGTGTCTAGTCACAAAAAAAAAAAAATCATTATAATGTCTTATCTCTCTCTTACAGGTACCAGTGTCTGTGTGCTCCGCCAGCTGTCCACAGGGATACAGAAAGGTTACACGAGAGGGTCAGCCTGTGTGCTGCTATGACTGTGTGCTTTGTGCAGAGGGTAGCATCAGCAATACTACTGGTATTAGACTGACACACATACTGTGACAGTTATTAAGTGTCTGTTTGCATCAGTTAACCTTTTTAAACCATTAAATGCAAAGTACCAACCATTAAAACTCTTTCTCTTGAACGAAAGTGAGGTTAATATGTCTCTATCTGTGTGTTTGTGCCTCCATTTTTAGATCAAGTTGAATGCATTCTTTGCCCTGAAGACTTCTGGTCCAATCAGCATCGCAACCATTGTGTTCCCAAGCAGATTGAGTTCCTGTCCTACTCTGAGCCTTTTGGTATGGCCTTGGCAGCTATAGCCATTCTGGGTGCAATTGCTGCAATGACAGTTGCTGCTATCTTCTTTCGCCATCACGACACACCCCTAGTTCGTGCTAATAACTCAGAACTGAGCTTTCTGTTGCTGATGTCTCTCACTCTTTGCTTCATATGTGCACTAACCTTCCTGGGTCAGCCATCACGCTGGGCATGCCCTCTTAGACGGACTGCTTTTGGCCTGACCTTTGCCCTCTGCCTCTCCTGTCTCCTCAGTAAGACCCTAGTGGTGCTTATGGCCTTTAAAGCTACATTGCCTGGTAATAACACAGCTCGTTGGTTTCGCCCGCCTCAGCAGAGACTGGGCGTGTTCTTATGTTCAGTCCTGCAGGGTGGGGTTTGTGTAGCTTGGCTTACCACAGCACCTCCATATCCAGTAAAGAACACCTGGCTGTACTGCGACCGGATCATTTTAGAATGTCACCTGGGTTCAGTTGCCCTTTTCTGTTGTGTGTTGGGTTACATTGGCTGCTTAGCTGTCTTCTGCTTCATCTTGGCTTTTTTAGCCCGAAAATTGCCAGATAATTTTAATGAAGCAAAATTCATCACATTCAGTATGCTCATATTCTGTGCTGTTTGGATCACCTTTATCCCAGCTTATGTCAGTTCTCCTGGAAAATTTACCGTAGCTGTGGAGATATTTGCCATTTTAGCTTCTAGTTACGGAGTACTTTTGTGTATTTTTGCACCTAAATGTTACATAATAATTTTCCTGCCTGAGAGAAATTCTAAAAAGTAGCTTATGTCTCAGAAATGATTTATTATTCTCAATCATGTCTTTTAATGATTGTTTACATTTATTTATGTGTTTACTTTTGTGGATGAATATAATAATAATAATTTAAAAAATTAAAAAAAAAAAAAAACTACATGTGCTGAATCTCTTTGTGAGGCCTGTGATAATAAATTCAAGTAAATTATTTTATTATTGTTAGACATCCATGCAAGTATGTTGGGTAATACTTTAGAATAGGGAACACTTATTCACTATCAACTATGACTTTTCCCTCAATAAATTCATAATTTGCTGCTTATTAACAGTTAGTAAGGTAGTTGTTAAGTTTATGAATTGGGTAGGATTAGGGATGTAGAATAAGGTCATGTAGAATAAGGCATTAATATGTGCTAAATTACTACTAATAAATGGCTAATATTCTAGTTATATGCATGCTAATAAGCAACTAGTTAAGAGACCCTAAAATAAAGTGTTACCGTATGTTGTTCTGCCACTAGAGGGCACTAGTGTTTTAGTAAAACTCTTTGATAAGACAAGACGCAATTACACTTGCTCCATACTTATTGTGGTCTGAAATGTTGAGTTAAATTTAGCACATTTTCCAAAACACTGAGCGTATTTTCAGAAAATGCACATCTTAGCGAGAGTGGACTGTGTGAATATATCCCTTTCCACTATTTCAAATAAATGAGAAACTGAAATGTTAAATTTGCCATTAGAGAGTTTATTGAAATCTATGCACAAGACATAATGTCTTTCATTTATGTCCGTTCTTTTGCTCTTTATGAAATAATGAAATCGCAGTTATGTTGCCAGACCTCATTTGATTACACAGTAGTAAGACCTATGTCTCACATCATACTTTGTATAATAATGTGCCAGTAAATTTGCACTTTACATGCACATGCAAAGGGTCACATATTAAACATAACTTCCAGCTTTGAATTTTATATGCAATTCCATTACTTACAAGGAGTTTAAAAATGATGTTAGACTTCACGTTTAAACATGAAAATTATGTTGACCTGATTTTCTGTCAACTTAAGAACCTGTACATTCATAATTCTGTCCTTATTCTCCCTCAAGCTGATCAACACAACATCACAGAGATGTCCTGTTTGATCCCGCCTCTGGCATATTCAAGCATGCACAAGAGGCAGAGAATAGAATCCATTTCCACACATCTCTGATGTGCTGGAAAATGACTGTAAATAGCCTGAGGGCTCTGAAGCTCAGCCTTGTGCCGCTAATGGCTAGTAATAACTCATTTCTACTTCAGTCAAACTGATCCCTGCATCCACTTTGCATCATTTTTACTTTCTCACTCTCATCTTTTGAAAAAAGGGAAATTACTGATGTGCAAATCATTACGCTACTGGATTGTTAATATATTGTTTACAGAATTGCTGTTTGCAGTCTCTATATGGCTGTAAATGCTGAGCATATGTGAGCTGGCCAGTCTCTGCTATATCTATTATGTGAAAAGCTTTGCTGTTCACTTCATGGACTCTCATTGGAGTCTGAAATGGTGACTCCAAAATTAGGTGAAATGAATAATTCATTCATTCATTCAAAAATAATTAAATACATACATACATACATACATACATTTATTTACTCACTCTAATGTCAATTTCATGTGTGTTCTCCAGTGTTAGGGATGAAGAACAAGATTTTGCTTCTCTTCAAAATGTTTTGTATATTTGTGGTTGTTCCTGTCACTTAGTATACCCTTAGTATAAGTACTAATATATAAGTACTCATCATAAGTACTGATCGCAATAAAGTGAAGTATTACCCGACATTGCCTTGCTCATCATTTGAGCCTTGTAAGGTTGTATTCAAAGTTCAAATAATTTGAACACCATTTTTGAATTAATCAGCATTTTTTAAGTGAACTGGTTCAATTAATGGCCAGCAGATCCACTCAAAAAGAAAGTCCCTTGCTCCCAACTACCTACTGGCGCACTTAACCTGCAAATCACTAATAAATTCTCACTACTAAATGCCCAATATACTTCTAGCAAAATCAAATAATTAACTGGTGTGATATAATTTCTGTCACGAATCCAGTCCGTAGCCTTCCGTCTGCTCACCACCAGACGTCGTCTTCTCTTTACATTGACTCTCACACCACACAGACTTTTACGTCACTCCGGACTAGTTCCCATGATCCATTGCACTGATTGCCCACACACACAGCTGAAGGCACTGATTACACATACACAGCTGAATCCATTCAGACGTGCTTTATAAGCCTTGGACTTCCTCTTTCAGATCGTTGAGTATTGTTCTAGCGTTTAGCACTCTCCTAGTGTTAGCTGCCTTACAGAGCCATTCTGTGTTTCTGTTTAGTCTCTAGTATTGTTTTGTGTTTATCACTCACCTAGTGATAGCTGCTTTACTGAGTCTAGTTTCCAGTTCTAGTTAGTCTAGTCATTTCGTGTTGCCTTGTTTCCTGTTTCCTGATTCCTGCCTGTGTATCTTGGATTAACCCTTGTCTCGCCGTTCGGACTCTGTTTGTACCTCGTTTGGATTACTTCAATTCAAGTTTATTTGTCAAGCGCTTTTTATGATACAAATGGTTGCAAAGCAGCTTTACAGGAAATTAAGTTTCCACAATATATTTATATATTGCAAAAACTTAATATATTTAACATGGCAAAATTTGGTAATTCTGTATATTGACTGAGCGTTGGCGTCCTCTGAGGGGTTGGTATCATCTCTTCTAAGGTGTTTGGTCATCTCAGATCATTTAAGGGTTGGATCCAGACTGACGCTTCAGTAATTCCTAGTTAGCACGGGATATTAAACCTGTGGCAGAGAAACAAATAGAGACATAATTAGCGTAGCTGCTGTTCCATCTAAGCAAAAATGATTTGTTCAACCCAAGCTAAAGAATAATAAATATAACTGCAGTACAAGCTTATAAGATGCATTATGTGAATGCTTGGCTAAAGAGATGTGTTTTTAATCTAGATTTAAACAGAGAGAGTGTCTGAACCCCGAACGTTATCAAGAAGGCTATTCCAGAGTTTGGGAGCCAAATGTGAAAAAGCTCTATCTCCTTTAGTGGACTTTGCTATCCTAGGTACTACCAAGAGTCCAGAGTTTTGCGACCTTAGGGAGCGGGTTGGATTGTAGCGTGGTAGAAGACTAGTTAGGTACGCAGGAGCTAAACCATTTAGGGCCTTATAGGCAAGTAATAATATTTTGTAACTGATACGGAACTTAATAGGTAGCCAGTGCAGAGACTGTAAAATTGGGGTAATATGATCACATTTTCTTGACCTGGTAAGGACTCTAGCCGCTGCATTTTGGACTATCTGTAGCTTGTTTATTGAAGATGCTGGACAACCACCTAGCAGTACATTACAATAGTCCAATCTAGAGGTCATGAATGCATGAACTAGCTTTTCTGCATCAGAAACAGGTAGCATGTTTTGAAGCTTGGCAATGTTTCTAAGATGGAAGAATGCTATTTTTGTAACATGGGAAATATGATTTTCAAAGGACAAGTTGCTGTCTAATATAACACTCAGATTTTTTACTTTAGAAGACATAACAGTACATCCGTCCAGTTGCAAATTGTAATCCAAGAGATTCTGTGTACTGTTTTTTTGGTCCAATAAGTAATATCTCTGTTTTATCTTAATTTAATAGGAGGAAATTATTGCTCATACAATCTTTTACATTTTTTTACACAATCTAACTGCTCCAACTGATCTAACAACTACTGCTCATGTTACTGTACTACATCTCTTCTCAAGCCCTCTGGATATTGTTCGCAGATCAAAGACCCATGCTTGCCCTAGGATTACTCTTTGTCTTGCCTGTGTTATACCTGTTTGCTTATGTTTTGACCCTGCCTGTGTTTTTGACCACGTCTTGGAATAAAGCTTGCAAATCTTTTTTTTTCACGTCTCATTCGTCCCCGGTTACAATTTCAAACAAAATCAGGGTAAAATTGAACCAAATTTGTTTGGAGTTAATTTCAGAAGTTCAAAACAGCTTGCCAAAGTAAATATTCAGGAAAAGTTTGCTTGGGCTTATACGTACCTTATATGCAGTGTTGGGAAGGTTACTTTGGAAATGTAATAGGTTACAGATTACAAGTTACCCTGCTTAAAATGTAATAAGTAGTGTAACTTTTCAATTACTTTATTAATGTAACTGATTACATTTGATTACTTTTTGATTACTTTTCTACATTTCTAATGTTTTTAACTGTTAATCATTTTCAAACATGTAAATCAGGCAAGGTTAACCTTACAGTAGTACTCAACACTGATTACTGTCAGACATTCAAAATCCTTCATCACTTGAATTAAGATTATAATTTAATTTTAAAGGAGACATTGGATGTAAAATATCTTAATTTGCATATAAATGTGTCTTAGCAATGTGTGGACACAACCATCCTACAATGATAAAAATTCACTCCTTTTTTTTTAATCCCCCAAAAACCTAAACTGTCTTAATTATCAAGCCATTTTGATTGTGGAGTGAATAACCAACACTCTCTTCCACCTTCAATACCACGACTAAGGTGAGACCCTTGAGCAAGACACTGAACCCCCAACTGTACCCCGGGTGCCGCAGCAATATGGCTGCCCACTGCTCCGGGTGTATGTTCACTGCTGTGTGTGTGCACTTGGATGGGTTAAATGCAGAGCACAAATTCCGAGTATGGGTCACCATATCTGGCCACACATTACTTCACTTCACTTTCACTAAATTCGTTTATGTCTGGCTGTGCAAATCATTTTACTCCAGACTGCTTTCTAAATGAGGGACAATTCAAGGCAGGTTTTGTTAAAAAGTTAAAACTCAAGGATGGATCAGTACTCATTGTTCATGATCCAGCTGCACCTCCAGAAGAAGTAAGTCTCACACTTTATATTTTTTATGATTATTTGCGGATCACCTTTGCTCTTCCACAGAAGAGGGGGGCGGGGTGAGCAGAGCTCATTAGCATGTAAAGCAGTGTTGCCAACTGCTTTCAATTTAAAGTAACTAAAACTGGTAGCTAAATGTCACTAGATGACATCATAATGGCAAATTCACTGATCTACATAAAGATGAATATAGATCAGTGAGCAAGATAAAAACTTAGATAAGGTTTTTCCAAGAAGTTTCTATATTTGTCCCTAAACTTTTGAAAAAGTCTCAAAAGGGGTGGGGAAGTACCTAAATCTAGCTACAAAATCGCTAAATTGGAAACACTGATGTAAAGAGATATGCACCGAAATGAGTCGCTGTGAACAGAGCTGTTTTTGACAAGGTAAAAAGGGTGTTGTTTTACACTGAGACCATTTCAAGAATACCCTAAAGAATCATACCAACTTGTGGAAGATGGGCATCCTGTCCCCTTTGAAGCACAGCCACCACAAAATCAGACTTACTTTAAAATCATTCTGAGGTTAAATATAGATTTAAAATCATAACAAGAAATAGGTTAATAGCTATGATACTGTTTTTTAAAATCAAATCTTTGCATAGCTATGACAGTTAACACTGGACTCTAACAATGCCTTAGAAAAAAAACAGTTGCACCCCATGGCAACCTTCAACACACAAGGGTTGCCTTCTCCAGACTGTTTCTTGATGTTTCTTGGTTTCTTGTGTACTTTTAGCTGCATATTTTGGGTTATTATCCTGTTGGAGGCATACGGTATATACAGGAGACATTTGTGTTTAATTTCATCACTCTTTAGGAGGAATTAAGCATTTTTTTAATTAACTGTAAGAGTACCAACAAATTTGTCCACATCTGTTTGTATCTGTGTTAAGTCACCCAAGTTCAGACTGGACTGCACTTGT
>JAFVLL020004364.1:5000-23110 GCA_021397915.2 Tor tambroides | reverse complement strand
CACACACACACACAAACACACGCACACACACACACACACACAAACACACACACACTCAAACAAACACACACACACACACACACATGCGCACACACACGCACACACACACTCAAACACACACAAACACACACACACACACACACTGCCTCAGCGCTCCAGTTACTGCAGTGATGCTGCATCGATGTGTTCAGCACAATATCAACTCAAACACAAAACACGCGTCTGAATTTCATATTAATATGCAGCAACAGCAGCGTGACCCGAACACCAGAGAGGAATGAGGTTAAAGGTCACAGACAGCCTTTCACTTTTGGATGTTTTGCACCTTTAAAGGAGTAAAATGGAGGGGAAAAAGTTTTGAAACAACTTTCACTCAGAAACTGCCAGTAAATTTCACATTAATTACAAGAAAATTGCAAGTAACATTGAATTAAATGGAAAATTTGGAAGTAGACCGACTGAAATAGTATTCTTGTAAAACGTAAAACATTTTATTTTCTCGAAAAACTTCCAAAAAATCTGGGTTTTTTTTATTATTTATTTATTTAATTTTTTTACAGTGCAGTTTAACCAAAATTTTAATTTTATCATTTTGTTCCAAACCTGCATGACTTTCTTTCTTCTGCAGAAAACACTTTTGAAGAATGTTGGGAACCAATCAACATTGGACTCTATTGAATTTCACTGTACGGCAAAAATACTGAGACATTTCTAACATTATTTTCCATCTGAGAAAGTTTTACATTGACACGAGGGAGAGCAAACGATGACAGAATTGACATTTTTATATGAACTATCCCTTTAAAACATTTTCTCACTCTTTATTTGATTTGTCTACTAACAACATCCAAACTTGGAAATATATCATTGCAGAAAAATTCTGTCATTTTTACTCATTTTTGTCATTTTTAGCACATCTCATCATTCATTCTGCAATGTTTTGGAATAAAATGTCCAAGTTACTTGTCTTGCAAAGGCTACAGGAGGAACGAGGTTAAATGTCATAAACAGTGTTTCACTTTTGGACGTTTGGCTCCTTTAAAACACTTTTCAGAATCACAAACATCTAAAAATGAAGCTTGCTGTTCCAAATACATATGTTGTTGTGAAATAGTCCACTGTTTTGCTCTTTTAAAGGGACAGTCCACCCAAAAATGAACATTTGGTTATCTTGTTGTTCCTATCGTTTCTTTCTTCCGTAGAGAACACAAAAGAAGATATTTTGAAGAATGTTAGGAGCAAAACAACATTGGACTCCATTGACTTCTACTGTATGAACAAAAAACCCTGAGACTTTTTGCTAAATATCCCAAAAATTAACTTGTTGCACTAATTATGTTGCATACTCCGATCACTTATACTGAGATGTTTTGTCCAGTTGCGTTGAAATATTGATTAGTGTGTTTCTGAGGGTTAAGGACTTAATTTATTGACTGCTGATTGCAAATATTTGACACACTTTAATAGTTTGTTTGGGCAGAAATATGTTTTGTCATATTTGCTTCTTTTTTTTTTGCCATCCATTTTCCTGCTTGTTGTTTTCCTGTCTGGCAAATTGATTCATATTGAAAAAAAAAAAATCACTATTTGGTTTTAAGGAGGTAAAATCGGTCCTTATCAACCTCGGTTGACATGGCAACAGAATTCTATCACATTCTTTTGGCAGTGAATGATTTGGGTGGGAAATTGGGAAATATGGTACAAGATAATCCTGTTTAAATCAAGGAGTTAGGTCAAACATAATCTAAGGGTGTTTTCAGACCTGTTGATCATTTGCTTTGTTACGAAACAGAGACTTAATTTGTTACAATGTTGCATTTTCTTCTTGGTTCGGTTCGCTTTCACAAGGCAACATTGCAAAGTGAACCAAACTGTGTTTATGCAAGTGACGTGTGAGCAAAGCTGTCCTCTTATTGGTCAGAGTTCACTGCTTACATTCCTCTGCTTCATTCATCAAGATAGCTTGACAAGTTCACACCGCGGGCCTATAGCTGTCCTGGAACACGCAAACAAGTGTGTGTGTGTGTGTGTGTGTGTGTGTGTGTGTGTGTGTGTGTTTGCGTGTTTGTGTGTGTGTGTGGGTGTGGGTGTGGGTGTGTGTGTGTGTGTGTGTGTGTGTGTGTGTGGGTGTTTGTGAGTGAGTGAGTGAGTGAGTGTGTGTGTGTGTGTGTGTGTGTGTGTGTACGCGCATGCGCGAGTGAGTGAGTGAGTGTGTGTGTGTGTGTGTGTGTGTGTGTGTGTGTGTGTGTGTGTGTACGCGCATGCGCGAGTGTGTGAGTGAGTGAGTGAGAGTGTTTGTGTGTGTGTGTGTGTGTGTGTATGTGTGTGTGTTTGAGTGAGTGAGTGAGTGAGTGTGAGTGTGTATCTGTATGTGTGTGTGTGTGTGTGTGTGTGTGTGAATGAGTGAGTGTGTGTGTGTGTGTGTGTGTGTGTGTGTGTGTGTGTAAGAGAGAGAGAGAGAGAGTGTGTGTGTGTGAGTGTGTGTGTGTGTGTGTGTGTGTGTTTGAGTGAGTGTGTGTGTGTGTGTGTGTGCGTGTGTGTAAGAGAGAGAGAGAGAGTGTGTGTGTGTGTGTGCGTGTGTGTGTGAATGAGTGAGTGTGTGTGTGTGTGTGTGTGTGTACTGGTTTTTGTGGTTTACGGGGACAAAATGTGTTTAATGGCATGGGTATGACAGAGGTATTACAATTTGAAGGTGGTTTATGAGGACACTGCCTATGTCCCCGTAATTCAAAAGGCTTAAAAAACAAACTAAATGGTGTTTTTTTGAAAATCTAAAAATGCAGAAAGTTTCCTGTAAGGGGTAGGTTTAGGTGTAGGGTTGGTGTAGGACGATAGCACATACAGTTTGTACGGTATAAAAACCATTACGCCTATGGAGAGTCCCCGTAAACCACAAAACAAACATGAGTGTGTGTGTGTGTGTGTGTGTGTGTGTGTGTGTGAAATCATATGAATTTAAATATATACATGTAAATACATGTACATATTTTCAAAACATATAATGTATGTGTGTCTTTATATATAAATATACACAGTACACATACATATATTATGTGCACAAAATCTTTTATTTTGGATGCGATTAATCGTTGCCCAGCACCACAAATTACATGACGAAAATTGCACTTACAGTTTTGTTTTGTTTTTCAGCTGCTTGCACACAAAATCTTTCTTTGTCACACAGTTTCTGAAAGCTGACACTCAAACAGCAGAAGCACACACCAAATCTGCAAAAAAATAGACACTAATTCTAAGCCTTTGACTCTGTTTTCAATTTCATAAAACACTTTTTGCAAAACACAACACACAATTCTCTATCTAACACACAGGAATTATGGTGAAGGTGTATTATGGTGATATATTAATTAATATTATGGTGAAGGTGTGTGCAAATGTTTGCTTTTGAGATGTGTTTGTGATATTTTGAATGCAGTGCTTCATTTTGCAAGAGATGTGAGGTATTTTGCATTTTTTGTGTAAATTCTTAAGTAACCTATTCCATTAGCTACATTACACATTTTAGGTAAAGTAATCAGACAGCTGGTTTTGGGTGTGATTAATCGCGATTAATCATTGCCCAGCACTACTTAGTAAGTAATCCACCCAGCGCTAATGAATGCGGATGAAACCCGCCTCACACCGACAGGCCTCCGCCGTTCTCCGGCTGTGTTTGTCATCCTCCAAGCCTCCGCTCCTCGATGTTTCCCTCGGGTGTGTTTTCCTCCCCTCGTCTTTTCATTATGTAGATGTGTCTCTGCGCTCCCGCACTCCTGCTGACTGCGTTTGCTATATTCCTTTTTTATTCGGTATATTTTTCTGTTGATTTGTCTCGCAGCGGGAGTGGAGAGGGCATCAATCACTGTCACTTAGTGTCGCTCATCTTAAAGACGGGATACTTCTCGCGCTCACCCCGCCACCCGTCTGAATTTTAAAACTCACTCAATACATAAATCTGCGGAGGGCTCGGGAACCCGGCAGCAATCTGACTCAAATATATGTTTACACGTTTACAAATGAGGAGCGCGCCGGAGCGCCGTCACTTCTGATTCCTGCGGACTCGCGCCAGCGCAGCTCTTGTTTAGATGAATGATTAAAGTTACGGCCCAGCCTGGACTCTCCGCCCAGCGATCTTATTTCAAGAAGAATGGGGGAGCTGTCATCTTTTGATGCATCGCCCGGCGTCCCGCATGCAAAGAGGAGGCGTGCGCGTTCACAAGCCCGCGTCTTTCCTGGAAGTCAATGCGCTTTCAAGCAGCAAAGATGCTAGAAAAGATGTTTGTTTTTAGTGTTCACGATTAGGAGGTGCAGGAACGATATCGCTTACATTTGTGACCCTGGAGCACAAAAGCATGGGTATATTTGTAGCAATAGCCAACAATACATTGCATGGGTCAAAATTATCCATTTTTCTTTTTTATGCCAAAAATCATTAGGATATTAAGTAAAAATCATGTTCCATGAAGATATTTTGTACATTTCCTATCGTAGATATATCAAAACTTAATTTTTGATTAGTAATATGCATTGCTAAGAACTTCATTTGAACAACTTTGAAGGAGATTTTCTCAATATTTAGATTTTTTTGCACCCTCAGATTCCAGATTTTCAAATAGTTGCATCTCAGCCAAATATTGTCCTATCCTAACAAACCATACATCAATGAAAGCTTATTTATTCAGCTTTCAGATGATGCATAAATCTCACCTTCAAAAAATTGACCTTTATGACTGGTTTTGTGGTCCAGGGTCACATATTATATAAATATGAGACAAAAACTCACACAGGAGCATTTTTGCCCCAATATCTTGAATTTTAGGGCATAACTGCATTGATGGATTTGTTGCCCTGCATCATATTTGTCAACAGTCAACTGTATGAAATGTAAGATGACATACAGGTCTGGGGGCGGGGCCAGAGTTGCGTTATTTTTTCAATAACTAATTAATTAAGTTACACAAGCTTCAGTCGGTATCCAGCCCTTACGAAGATCTGAGAAGAGGTGATGCCAACCCCCCAGAAGACCTCAGATGATGCCAACCCTGAAATAATATATAAAACTACCAAATTCTGCTTAATCGCAACATTTAATCGCAATCACAAAGTCTAATCGCAACATATAATCATTGCAGTTAATAGTGTTCACCGTCTGTTTGATTACATGCAATTTGTAACTAACTGCATGATTCTTACTGTACATTTCTGCCATAGTCACCACTAATAACATACTCCCAAATATAATGTAGAAACTTAATATTTTCTGTAAAGCTGCCTTGCAACAATTTGAATATATATATATATATATATAGGGTTAGGGTTAGGGTTAAGATTATATAATCTTGTATGCATCTTGTATACTTTTCAATCTACCTTTATAAACAATAAAACCCACATTCATGGTGTAAATGAAAATGAATGACTTGCTTTTTATGTGTTCATAGTATCTTCATATTCTGATATTACTTTGTAAATAAATACATATTCACAATTTTAATGGAAACAGCTAGTATGAACACATCTTGTATCTCTGCATCTTTGTGTGTTTTTCTAGTTTCGTCGCGTCACTCGGTTCGCTGTGACTCCCAGCTACGGCTCGCTTTGTTATGATTTTCTCTGGCTCTTTTCTCTGTCTCTCTCTGTCTTTCTTGGCTCTCTCTGAATGATGGATCGCTGTGGGTTTTGTCGATGTGATGGTTCGCTCTCCTCCTGTGGGATGTGCGCGTGTGCCGGTGATCTATGGCCCGTGAAGTTCTCAGTCCTGGTGGTCGGTAACGGGGCGGTGTATTCTCCGGGGCGCTGTGAGGAGAATGTGCATTATCTGTCGAGTCCTTCAGGGCCAGAGAGGCGAATCAAGCCTGAAATAGAGCTCTTCTCCAAAGCTTAAGCACCAGGCGATGACATAAACAACACAGTTCTTCTCTTTCCTTCTTTCACGTCAGTGTTTCCTCCAGTCACACTCAAACAGATGGGATTATTTTCAATTCTCAGGCACAGGATAGTGCTTAATTAGCAGCGTTTTTCACCAATTTTTTACCTAATTAGAGCACAGTGTCAGTCCTCACATCACCTGTATTAAAATTCATTTTGAGCTTGCGAGGCTTTCCGGATCAGTCATTCGAGCTTTCGTTAGGAAGAGATATTGAAACAGACAAACAGAGACACTTTTGCCTTGGAACAACGCCCTGAAACACCAGATCTTCTTGTACTGTTAACACTATAATATAAGACAAGATGAAAGCACAGCAGGTCTCTCTGTCCATGTTTTAACACTTGAATCTTTCTACTTTTTCTTTAAAATAGGGTCTCCAAAAGGGGTTTTTGCAGTGAACCATTTTTTGGTTCCTCAAAGGACCTTTCAGTGATCTATTTCCATTTTTTCTAAGTGTTAAGAACATTTTAATAACCTTTTAAGAACCTCTATAGCGGTTCTATGGATGTTAAAGGTTCTTCATGAAACCATTGATGCCAATAACCATCAACATTCTTCCAAAAAAGGTTTTTTATTGATGGTCCCATGAAGAACCTTTAACATCCATGGAATCTTTCCATTGCATTGTTTTTTTTTATAGTGAAAAAGGGTTATTTAGATTTGTTAAATGTTCCTCAAACTAAGAAAAAGTGGTTCTTTTAAGAACTGATCACTGAAAGGTTCTTTGAGGAAACAAAAATGGTTCTTCTATGTAAAACTCACTTTTAAAACCTTTATTTTGAAGAATATAGAGTAGCTTTTATATACAGTACCAAACTGATTGGTTGGTTTAATGATCTGATGTTTAATCCAGCCTTTCATGGAGCCACAGATCAAAGCTGTCACATATTTCAGACTGATAAATAGCTGGTCTGGGATCAGGTTCTTCTAAACCGTGTCCATTATGATGTGAGAAGGTGTAAGAGCTGATCTCAGATCTAATGCATCTTTAGCGATGCCTTTGGCATTAGCTAACACACAGCTTGAAGGTGAAGCTCTTCTGCATCTTGATCGTATTTCAGCAGATGTCTTTATGGACTCTCTATGCGGTTAACAGGAAATCAGACGCAGATCATATTATCTCGCTTCACTCTGTCGATATGTGCACCTGTTTATTAGCTCCTAAATCTAATTCTGAGGTTTCAAACCAGCTCATATGCTAAGAATGAAATTGGTCCAGCTGAAGCTATTCTAAGATCACTCGAAGTTCTCGCAGTCTACAAGATTTCAGTCTTGTTCTGGTTCCATCACTTCCAGAATTTCGGTAAAGTATGAAGGGAAATTGCATTTAACCATTGCTCTGGTCATATAAATAAACGTTACTCAGTCATATAAATGTGTGAATGCAATTCTGAATCTGCTTACATGCTAAATTTATGTCTATTTTTTTAGAATTTTAAACCTTACTTGTGCATTTGTGCATCTGTATTTAAAATAAACACAATCCACATAAGATATTTTGATATCTAATATAATGACATTCAAGACATTTTTATGTGACTTAAGTTTATATATATATCATATAATATAGATTTTTGTGCATATAATTTTTATGTGTGACTTGAGTGTACAAATATTTTGTAATATCTAGGTTTTTCAGTGGCAAGATGAATAGTTACACCAATAAGTTGTGACAAGTGACAGTCTTTATGAGTGAACTGATATGTTCTGAAAAATAGATTTTTTTCAGGAACAAAACGAGGGATGAATGAGTCATCGAATCAATATGTCAACTGATTTGTTCAAAGTACCGATTCATTTAGAATTCTTTATGAGTGAGTCATTGAATCATTCGCTCAACCAATTCATTCAGAAACACTGATTTATTCAAGAACAAAACAAGAGATAAGTCACTGAATCATTCATTTTAATGATTTGTTTAAAACACTGGTTCGTTCAGAAGTCTCTATGAGTGAGTCATTGAATCATTCACTCAAACAGTTCATTCAGAAACACTGATTTATTCAAGAACAAAACAAGAGATGAGTGAGTTATTGAATCATTCTTTCATATGATTTGTTTCAAAACACTGATTCATTCAGAAATCTCTATGAGTGAGTCATTGAATCATTCACTCAACCAGTTCATTCAGAAACACTGATTTATTCAGGAACAAAACAAGAGATAAGTCTCTGAATCATTCATTCGTATGATTTGTTCAAAACACTGATTCATTCAGAAGTCTCTATGAGTGAGTCATTGAATCATTCACTCAACTAATTTGTTCAAAACATGAATTTATTCAGGATCAAAACAGGAGATTAGTCAGTTATTGAATCATTCTTTCGTATGATTTGTTCAAAACACTGATTAATTCCAAGTCTCTATGAGTGAGTCATTGAATCATTCCTCAACTAATTTGTTAAAAACATGGATTTATTGGAACAAAACAAGAGATGATTCAGTTATTGAATTATTCATTTGAATGATTTGTTGAAAAACATTGATTCAGTCAGAGATGCATGGTGGTCACTGAATCATTCCTCAATAATTCATTCAGAAACACTGATTTATTCAGGAACAAAACAAGAGATGAGTGAGTTATTGAATCATTCTTTCGTATGATTTGTTCAAAACACTGATTCATTCAGAAGTCTCTATGAGTGAGTCATTGAATCATTCACTCAAACAGTTCATTCAGAAACACTGATTTATTCAAGAACAAAACAAGAGATGAGTGAGTTATTGAATCATTCTTTCATATGATTTGTTTCAAAACACTGATTCATTCAGAAATCTCTATGAGTGAGTCATTGAATCATTCACTCAACCAGTTCATTCAGAAACACTGATTTATTCAGGAACAAAACAAGAGATGAGTGAGTTATTGAATCATTCTTTCATATGATTTGTTTCAAAACACTGATTCATTCAGAAATCTCTATGAGTGAGTCATTGAATCATTCACTCAACCAGTTCATTCAGAAACACTGATTTATTCAGGAACAAAACAAGAGATGAGTGAGTTATTGAATCATTCTTTCATATGATTTGTTTCAAAACACTGATTCATTCAGAAATCTCTATGAGTGAGTCATTGAATCATTCACTCAACCAGTTCATTCAGAAACACTGATTTATTCAGGAACAAAACAAGAGATAAGTCTCTGAATCATTCATTCGTATGATTTGTTCAAAACACTGATTCATTCAGAAGTCTCTATGAGTGAGTCATTGAATCATTCACTCAACTAATTTGTTCAAAACATAGATTTATTCAGGAACAAAACAAGAGATGAGTGAGTTATTGAATCATTCATTCGAATGATTTGTTCAAAACACTGATTCATTGAATCATTCACTCAGCCAATTCATTCAGAAACACTGATTTATTCAAGAAAAAAACAAGAGATAAGTCATTGAATCATTCATTTTAATGATTTGTTTAAAACACTGGTTCATTCATAAGTCTCTATGAGTGAGTCACTGAAACATTCACTCAACTAATTTGTTCAAAACATGGATTTATTCAGGAACAAAACAAGATATGAGTGAGTTATTGAATCATTCTTTCGTATGATTTGTTCAAAACACTGATTCATTCAGAAGTCTCTATGAGTGAGTCATTGAAACATTCACTCAACTAATTTGTTCAAAGCATGGATTTATTTGGGAAGAAAACAACAGAAGATTCAGTTATTGAATCATTCATTTGAATGATTTGTTCAAAACACTAATTCATTCATAAGTCTCTATGAGTGAGTCATTGAATCATTCACTCAACTAATTTGTTCAAAACATGAATTTATTCAGGATCAAAACAGGAGATTAGTCAGTTATTGAATCATTCTTTCGTATGATTTGTTCAAAACACTGATTAATTCAGAAGTCTCTATGAGTGAGTCATTGAATCATTCACTCAACTAATTTGTTAAAAACATGGATTTATTCGGGAACAAAACAAGAGATGATTCAGTTATTGAATTATTCATTTGAATGATTTGTTGAAAACATTGATTCAGTCAGAAGTCTTTATGAGTGAGTCACTGAATCATTCACTCAACCAATTCATTCAGAAACACTGATTTATTCAGGAACAAAACAAGAGATGAGTGAGTTATTGAATCATTCTTTCGTATGATTTGTTCAAAACACTGATTCATTCAGAAGTCTCTATGAGTGAGTCATTGAATCATTCACTCAACAAATTTGTTCAAAACATGGATTTATTCAGGAACAAAACAAGAGATGAGTGAGTTATTGAATCATTCTTTCGTATGATTTGTTCAAAATACTGATTCATTCAGAAGTCTCTATGAGTGAGTCATCGAATCATTCACTCAACCAGTTCATTCAGAAACACTGATTTATTTAAGAACAAAACAAGAGATAAGTCACTGAATCATTCTTTCATATGATTTGTTCAAAACACTGATTCATTCATAAGATTCTATGAGTGAGTCATTGAATCATTCACTCAACAAATTTGTTCAAAACAGATTTATTCAGGAACAAAACAAGAGATGAGTGAGTTATTGAATCATTCTTTCGCATGATTTGTTCAAAACACTGAGTCATTGAATCATTCACTCAACCAATTCATTCAGAAACACTAATTTATTCAAGAACAAA
Organism: Tor tambroides; assembly: GCA_021397915.2. Taxonomy (NCBI): domain Eukaryota; kingdom Metazoa; phylum Chordata; class Actinopteri; order Cypriniformes; family Cyprinidae; genus Tor; species Tor tambroides. The sequence continues at coordinate 12,573 of JAFVLL020004364.1, read as the reverse complement.
ACAAGAGATAAGTCATTGAATCATTCATTTGAATCATTAATTCACAGTAATGATTTATTCAGGAAGTATACGTGCTACTGTGTGTTTCCCAGTAACTCGCAGATGTTAATTCACATGTGGTTTTGTTTGGAGCTGCTGTATTACGTTGGTGGATCAGACTGGGAATATTGTGTATAAAATGTAAGTTCCTTCATATGAACATCTTGTTTATTGAACTGTCGGTCTGAGTCAAAACAGCAGCGAGATTACGAGTGTGATATTGCTTAAATCTCTGTCTCTTCTCTTGTGGTTTCGCTGTTATTCTGTTCCTTCTATCTGTGTCAATACACATATCTCTTTTCTCAAACGTTATGCTCTAATTAAGATCTGCTGTATATCGAATTGAACCATGTAAACTTTCCTATGGAATCTTTGCCATTTAGGAAATCAATACAGCAGCAGGAAAGGTCGCAGAGAGACCAGACTTTCCTTCACTTTCCTCTAGCTCTGAACTTCAGCTTTTGTCTGTTGTCTCAATCTAATAGTCCTCAGGAGAAATAAGAAGTCAATAATTGTCATTTAGAGTATAATTGAGTTAGGATAGCACCTCAGATCGTTTGATGGGAATTGTTTGAGATCATATTAAGATTTTGATGGTTTCAGATCTAAACACAGTTTTGTGATCTCTTCTGAAACTTGCATACTGTGACATGTCTCTATTGGTTCTCCATTTAGTCTAATTGCTGTCTAAGAGAAATTAATTTGAGATGTCTTTTAACAGTGCATGTCCGACACCAATGCTGTAGATTACTTACAGATTGTAATCCATTACTGATTACAAATTACTTGACAAAAATTGTAGTTAGTAATGTAATCCATTACATTTCTCATTTTAGGTATAATCAGACTAGATTACTTTTGACAACTTGTTTATCCCATTGATTTAAATAGGATAATCTTGCACCAAAATAATATAAAAATACATAGAGAAAGGAATTATATTCCATTTGTTGTTGTTGTTAACAACATAAAGTGCATTAAACATTACATTACATCAAGGTATCCCAAACTGGGGTAAGTGAGTTTATTAATGAAACGCTAATAAATATTAAAATAATAAAAAGGAAATGAATAAAAATGAAACTTAAAATCTCAGGTGGTACTTTTAGGTGAAAGTTTCTGCTGACCAAAATAAAAAATAAAAAATTTGTGAATTCCTGCATTACATGTAAATAAAATCTTAAAATTTTAAAACTTAAAACATTTTAACATTCATCACTTAATTCAATGATGAACTGCCTTTAACTTAAAAAATGAGTGTTTAATATTGTCCTTATGCATTATTGACACTATTTTCCTATTTAATACTGTAAAGCTGCTTTGACACAATCTGTATTGTTAAAAGCGCTTAAATAAAGGTGACTTGAGTTGACTTTAAAATGTAATATAATCTAATTACAAGTATTTAATTTTTGCAATCTGATTATGTAATCTAGATCACAGTTACTACCCAACTCTGTCCAACACACAGTTTTCAGATGTCTTTTCATAAAAATAAACATTGGCAATACTGGTCTAAAACCAAAATCTTTAGCTTTTTAATTTTACTTCCTAAAATTTGAATTGCAAATCTGCAGCTTAATTTAAATTCACTTCAAATTGAAAAAGTCCTTCTCAGTTCATCTCTGATTTGCACACAACACGAGTGTGTCATGACAACCAAAATCAGACGAAACGGTCTCATCTGTGAGTTGAGATGTTAAAGATGTGTTTCTCCTGTGGATGTGATGATCTTCTCTTCAGATCTAAGCGCGTCTGAAGTTCTGTGTTATTTTAGTCCGTCTCGAAGCGTTTCGGTGACGTTCGGTTTATTTTTATGAATTCTCCGATACCCCCGACAGAAAGCCTCCGGACCGTTATACTTCATGAGTAATAAATAATCTCTTTAGCCATGACTGAGCCGAGATAAAAATGAATTGCTTTCATCTGGTTACCCATCATGCCGTGGGACCCCGGGCGTCCCTGACGTGAATGATGTCACCGTTTCCCTCCGGCTCCGTCTCCCTCGGTTTGCATGCAGAGTCACGCTCTGTATTCCGGATAAAAATCTGATCCTACCAATAAAATGAGATTTTTTGGGGTTCGTAATATTTGAAGCCGTGAAATCTTTAACACACTGCGAGTGCTGCATTGACCTCCGTGAAAAGTGTTGCAGATAGAGTCTGATTTTACAGGATCTGTCTCTGTTTTCACGCTCGTGTAACGATACGCTGCTGCCATTTACAGCTGAACTCAGAATGACTTTCAATTACAATTCAGTTTAAAGTGAAATTGAATTGAGGCGGCTAACAGGATGCAGCTTTGAAATTCAGATTTCAGGAAGTAGAATTTTAAAAAGGCCAGTTTTTAGAATCCTAAAATAATCTCACTGAGAAATTTTATTTTTATAAAGAGATCTGAAAAACTGTTAAATCCATAAAATTTGTATGTATACATTAATGCATTTAGGTTGATGTGGTGTTGCTAAAGTATGATTCTGCTTTGAATAAAAGCACACTGTAAAAAATCAAAAGTTGAGAAAACTTAAAAGTTTAAGGGAACCAGATTTAGGAGATTTTTGAGTTTTCTCAACTTGTTGTATTCAGTTTATGCAACAAAAAGTTGAGAAAACTCAAAAATCTCCTACAAAAACAAGTTGAGAAAACTCAAATCTCCTCAAGCTGCTTGCCTTAAACTTTTAAGTTAACTACATTAGTTAAAAAACATCTTTTTTACATTTATTAAAGTTAATGTTAAAATTTAATAAAACATTATTAAAATCAAAATTCAAAATCTGTTAACATTAGAAAAAGAACCTGAGCAAACTTGAACTATGAACAGTTGCATTTTTATTAACTAATATTAATAAAAATTCATAAAAACTGTAACAAATATGGCTTATTGTTGTAGTTAATGTTAGTTAATGCACTAATGAGACCTTTTTGTAAAGTGTTACCAAATTAAAAATAATGCATGTGTGTTTTTTTCTTCTCAGAAATTCTTCTGTTGTGTGACCGTTTAATGGCTTGAGTTGTATTTTAGCACATTTCTCCTCCTGTCGTTCTGACTTTAACGACTGAGCTGATACAGAGCATTTTTCATCCTGAGACTCACATCATGTGATTGTCCAATAATTGTTGATGGTGTTTTAAAGGTCAGCTGCAAATGGGGTCAAAGTTTAACTTTGAATGTAATTTAACTTTCTTAACTTTGTAAAGTGTAATTTCAACACTTGTGCAACTGTGAAAGAACGCTTGCTTTCAGTACATATCACTGATACTGTGTGTTTGAGGCTGTTCTGGGTCACATTATTGCAATAAATATGAGTTCTATGACAGATATTGATTTTAACTTATTGGTAACAGTTTGTCTTGAGACTTGAATTGATTATTTGAGGAGCCTACGTTTGTATCTGGATATGAAAATATCCTATATGTAAATATATAAAGGTGCATGCACCTTTATGAGAACAAACATAATGTGAAAGAGCATTTATGATCTTGATGGTATCAGAGTTTCATCTGCTCCTCGTTCATCAGCAGCACGTCTGTTAATGATGGACCTTGTTCAGAGAGTGAAAGTCGAGGCGTGTGGCGGTGGTGGTCTGTGCTGGTCTGTGGTGGACTGCAGTGGTCTGTGCTGGTCTGCGGTGGTCTGTGATGGTCTGTGGTGGTCTGCGGTGGTCTGTGCCGGTCTGTGCTGGTCTGTGGTGGTCTGTGCTGGTCTGTTGTGGTCTGCTGTGGTCTGCGCTGGTCTGCGGTGGTCTGCAGTGGTCTGTGCTGGTCTGAGGTGGTCTGTGTTGGTCTGCGCTGGTCTGTGCTGTCTGTGCTGGTCTGCGGTGGTCTGCGGTGGTCTGTGCTGGTCTGTGCTGTCTGCGCTGGTCTGTGCTGTCTGTGCTGGTCTGTGGTGGTCTGTGCTGGTCTGTGCTGGTCTGTGGTGGTCTGTGTTGGTCTGCGGTGGTCTGCGCTGGTCTGCGCTGGTCTGTGCTGTCTGTGCTGGTCTGTGCTGGTCTGCGGTGGTCTGCGGTGGTCTGTGCTGGTCTGAGGTGGTCTGTATTGGTCTGCGCTGGTCTGTGCTGTCTGTGCTGGTCTGCGGTGGTCTGCGGTGGTCTGTGCTGGTCTGTGTTGGTCTGCGCTGGTCTGTGCTGGTCTGCGGTGGCCTGCGGTGGTCTGTGCTGGTCTGTGCTGTCTGTGCTGGTCTGTGCTGGTCTGCGGTGGTCTGTGCTGGTCTGTGCTGTCTGTGCTGTCTGTGTTGGTCTGCGGTGGTCTGTGTTGGTCTGCGGTGTCTGTGCTGGTCTGCGGTGGTCTGTGCTGGTCTGTGCTGGTCTGTGTTGGTCTGCGCTGGTCTATGCTGGTCTGCGGTGGTCTGTGCTGGTCTGAGGTGGTCTGTGCTGGTCTGTGCTGGTCTGCAGTGGTCTGTGGTTGAGAGGATCGTCGTGAACAGGTGTAGGTCAGAGAGCTCTGCTGCTGAGCTGCTGTCATACACACATAATGAGAGGTTTGACTCGTGTGTCTCGTGCAGTGAAGTCAAGCGTGTGTGTGTGTGTGTGTGTGTGTGTGTGTGTGTGTGTGATCCTGCGGCTTATTTTAACACATTAGTTCAGCTGAATGAAACTTGTGTGTGTTAATATAAAACATTTGGCTGATGAAGTTCAGCAATCGTACAGTATGTCTTTACTGCAGGAATACTAATAGAATTATCCACCTTATTTTTAATGCAATTGCAGTGCAGCCATTTGTAACTTAATTTGTAAAACTTTTTTTTTTTTAATTTAGCTGTACAAAAACAGTCCTTTATGCTGCTTGATAATGCAGACTGATATTTGTGATATGGTTAACTAACCATATATGGTTTTTATTTTTTTTATTATTTTTTTTAAGACTTAAAATAAATGCAAACTGAAATCAAATAAATTTTTAATATTTTAGCTAGGTGCCAAAGAAACATTTCTTTTTTTAATTTAGTTTAACTTGATGCACTAAAATGACTAAAACTAAAACTGAATTAAAAATGACTAACTATTTAACTTAAATGAACATGAAAGCAGAAAATATAAAAATAAAATCTATTTTGAAATATTAACACTATATTAAACTAACAAATATTAAACTATAATACTATCACTCAATGATGCCAAAATAAGACTAAGATTTTATTTAATTTTTATCGTAATCACACTGGTTGTGGCGCAAATATTTTTATTATTTGCAATTTGTTATTCTTCTAATTATCCACAGCTAATGAATTGAAAGTCTAGTAAATTTAGTATTTTACTATTTTTAACTCTTTTTATGCATCATATGCAACTCAAACAGTAAAGTATTAATATTAATAATATATTTTTTATTATTTTTATTTATTATTTTTTAATATTTTGTAGATATGTAGGTATGTATTTATTAGTTTGTTAGTTAGTATCTCTTAATTCAACTGTTGTTTATTTACTGCATTTTCATCATTTACAGCATTTTGGTACAGTGTCTGCTGTTTTGCTTTATAAATCAATCTTGACTGTTTCTGTCAATAAAACAATTAACCACAAAGGGTAACCAAACAGTTGCTGCTAGCCATTGACTTCCAACGTAATGAAAAATATAATAATACTATGGGAATCAATGGGGTTTTGGAAAAACTAATTTAGATTTGTAACAGTATAGAGATGGAGGACATGTGTATATGGTCTTGATGGGCTTTTCTAGCTCTGTTGGAGATGAATGTTGATTCTCCTCTTGATTCGATCAGCTTGACTGAGTTGATTGGGTGTGTAGAAAACAGCGGTTTGACAGGATCTTTACACAGTTAGTGTGATTAAAGCAGCGTTCGCCGCTGTTTGTCTCTTTATCCTCTTGTTATGACAAGAGCTGCAATGAGCGCGTCTGCTTTTAATGAGATTCTTCACTTTCAGAGTCAATAATCAGAGAGCGCTTTACACCTGAACTCATTTAGCACACACACACACTCACTCACACACACACACACACTCACACACACACACACACACACACTCTCATATTCGCCTCTCGCAGCAATAGTGACCCGTATATGAACGATCTGTCATCATTTACTCACTAAACTCACAGCGTTTGAGTTTCTATCTCAACACAACACAACAGAGGATCAGCAGCTAACAGGGAACCTTCTCACAACGTTATTTATAAGTTATATAAATGTTAGGACAAAACGTTCTTAAAGTAATATTTATGGAATGTTCTTATAACTTTATTAATATTTGATATACGTTCTCATAACGTTGAGAGGAAACATTCTGAGATCAACATTCTCAAAACGTCCCTCTGATGTTTTTTGTATTTGATGAACATTCTAAGAAACATTTTTGTAACCTTTAAATAACGTTGCAATCATGACAAGAAAACTGGACTTTATAATGTTCTTAGAATATTAAAAAATTAACATTTAAATAATGTTATATTTTAGACGAAAACAAAGTCAGTAGAATGTTTTAAGAAATGTTTTTTAGACTTTAAATAATATTATAATCACTGGATTAATTTAAAAACAATGTTCCCACAACGATTTTAATCATCTAAAGTTGTCACTGCACACTGTAAAAAAAATTACTGTAAAATTTACAGTAACTTACTAGCGATTTTAGTTGCCGGTAAGACTGTAAATTTACAAAAGCACTGTAAATCAATAATTACAATTGTACTGTAAAAATACAGCAAACTCTTGTATGCTGTAAAATTGTAAAATACTGTAAAATTACAGTAGAAACGTTTATGAATGTGAGTGAAATTACAAGAGCAACTTGTAAAGCTATACATACATTTTACAGTAACTGTTGTGAAATTCAATTCACTAAATTAACTATAATTAAGATTTTTCACCGCTGTGATGGTGTGTAAACATTTTGGTTAACTTGTTTCATTTGAGTCCACTGAGAAGGAATATTTTTTGCATTTAACTGCAAAAAAACACTTGTGTAATGTGTAATAGTAAAGTTACTAAAAATATAGCACACATGTATGTGATGAAATAACAAAGAGATCATCACAATGAAATCAGTGACTGTCGAGCTCCACAAAAACACCAGATTTTAAATATATTGCATGATATTTTTGGTAATTTCTGAAGCATTAAATGCAGCAGAGCAGCTTGAACATTCTTCTAAATGTTGAGTAAATGATGAGCGAATCTCCATTCCTGGCTGAACACTCTTCCTTCAACTTTCTCTTTCTTTCACTAATAAGATCATCTTCTTCTTCTGTTGTGGTAATTCAGTCTTTTCCTCCACGTTTTAGTTCTGTGTTATCAGTCTCGGCTCCATTTCTCTGGTCTCTGATACTTTATAACTCACTCTCTCTCTCTCTTTCTCTCTCTCTTCCCAGCGGTTTATCTCTTTTCCTCTGGGCTGTATTTCTCGTCTCATAATTAAATGTCATTTTCATTTTAAAGGAAAAGAAGGCAAAAGTTTCTTACGAGATTATTGTCAAAATATAGAGTTCTCAAACTATTTCTCTGTCAGAGGAAGCGAGATGTGAGAACTGTGCTGCTTTAAACTGGAATCACAAGAAGGTTAAACTCACCCCTGTCC